>JAVQJD010031605.1:0-21951 GCA_036023655.1 Nannoperca australis | reverse complement strand
ATCCAGACTCACATATACAAGCCCCGCCTGGGTAACACACACACACACACACACACACAGACTCACACACACACACACACACACACACACACACACACGTGTTTCTGACATGTCTCTTTGTCCCACACAGGCTACAGTCCATCTTTCCACCCCTCCAGCTCCAAGCAGCCCAGCCTCTCCCCCCCAGCTGAGGTGCAGGATTCAGGGCTCCAGGAGCACCGTGCACCCCCGGTCCTGGAGGTGAGGACGGATAAAATAATACTCCACACTAACATAACTTCATAACAAAGATTTATATAACACATACATCAAATGCAACATGCAAAGAGTTCAAAAGTCAAATGAATAATTCAAGTTCAATATAATAAAACAAATAATAAAATAAGAAGTAAGAAGAAACTCAAACTAGATCAAAGTTTAAAGGTATCCAGACTCTCTGGGTCTGAAACTGGGCCGTACAGGAACAACCAGGGGACAACAACTACAGGAACAGAGATCTTTAAAGACCATTTAGTGGTTTGTAGATCAATAAAATAATCTTTAAATCAATTCTAAAGCTATACAATGTTAATCCCCGTGACTTTACGGTGTACAGGCCCTGAATGCATCACCGTGAAAGCCTTCCAGGACAGTTTGTTATACAGAGACTCTGTGTGACAGCATTCATGTTGGCACGTGGCCGTTTGTTTCACGACTCGGATCGCTGCTGCGCTGACGTTTGACGTCAAAAACTCCAAAGTAATCAGCTGCAGTTGGACTTTAATTGGACTTTAATTGGATTGCAGTGAGTCAGAGGAAGTTTGCACTGAATAGTTTAATTAGCCTCTAACTGCTTTATGTGATTAGCGGTGTCTCGTCGGCTCGTATCGACGGAGCAAATGGGATTAACGGACGCAGCGATGAACATGTTGATAACGTAAAGCCTCGCTGCTACTGAAGCTTTTATAATATACAATAAAACCACCATCAACATCACTGTTTCCACGACTGCAGAAACTATATTAGCTTTACTACCCACCATATCTATATTACTACAAAGATTGTGACTTCTGCTGTTACTTCTACTGCTCTCAAGTACACATTATAACAAAGAACTAAGAAATGTGGCATAAATGTATAAATCTTTCATGCACTAACGCTGGAAATGATACTACAATAGAATATAATATAATGTTATATTTACTTCTCTTACCACAAACTACCCCAATAAATATACATTTTATTAAATAAATAAAGCATTCAAGACTTCTAGACTGAAGTGTCCTCTTTCAATAAAAATGATTTGATTGCAATTATCTTTATAATTAAATATAAAAAAATATACGTCATGTGTAAAGCTAAATATATAAATATATATATATATATATATATATATATATATATATATATATATATATTAATGTGTAAATGTCATCTTTGACTATAACTCGATGTTTCCCAAACAGATGGGTCCTTTAGAAAGAGAGCTGGAAGCAGAGGGGGAGGAAAATAGTCCCTCCAGTGGTGATGGAGTCCTTCACTCCTCCATCACTACGAGCGGCACAACATCTACATCTGCTGCTGCTCCGACCACAGCTGGAGACGGAGACGCTGCAGGAACGGCCGCCCCTGAGACCGACACAGGCACCGACTTTGGGCTGCTGGGAAGTTACACCAAAGGTACGTGTGAAAACATCTGGTCCACAAAGACTCTAACTGTGTTACTGAAGTGCATTTGAGTGGTGATGCGTTCACTTACTGTTGTACTGAAGTGCATTTGAGTGGTGATGCGTTCACTTACTGTTGTAATGAAGTGCATTTGAGTGGTGATGCGTTCACTTACTGTTGTACTGAAGTGCATTTCAGCGGTGATGCGTTCACTTACTGTTGTACTGAAGTGCATTTGAGCGGTGATGCGTTCACTTACTGTTGTACTGAAGTGCATTTGAGACGGTGATGCGTTCACTTACTTTTGTACATTTAAACGGTGATGCATTCACACACTGTTGTAACAAAGTGCATTTGAACGGCAACGTGTTCACACACTGAAGTTCATTTGACCAGTGACGCGTTCACTTACTGTTGGACACACTTAAGTTAATTTGAATGGTGATGCATTCAGTTACTTTTGTACATCTGCGCAGTGACACATTCTCTCACTGTTGCACGTACTGGAGTGCATTTGAGTGGTGATGCATTCACTGCCTGAAGTGCATTCAAACGGTGATGCGTTCACTTACTGCTGCTACGTTGTTGTTAGCATGTTAGAGTCAACATCAGATGAAGATGAAGATGAAGGGCATATGCTGCTTTAGTTTTTTACCTGTGGTTTGTCACTGCAGATGAGACAGAGGATGAAGACACAGAGAGGGAGGAAGAGGAAGAGGAGGAAGAAGAAGAAGAAGAGGAAACGGGCCTTGCACACAAAGGTGCATTTACCCAGAATCCCACAGTAGCAGAGGTTGGCATGGCTCCTAGCAGAGAGCCCCTGCAGCCCAGCGTGGAGGAAGAGGAGGAGCGGAAACACGGAGAACACGAGTTAAAAGGCGAGAACGCGTTTCTGAAGTGCATTTGAGCTGTGATGCGTTCACTTCCTGTTGTACATTTGAGTGGTGATGCGGTCACTTACTATTATACATAATGACATATAATAATAATAAAAAAAAGTTTTTTTAAATAGTGATGCGTTCACTGTTGTTAGCATGGCTATAATATAAAACCAATGCTCTTTCTTTATTAGCTTTAGCTTTAGCCTCTTTTAGCACAGTGTCATGCTTGTAGCCATCAAGAGAATATTTAAGACTTCTTTTTTTAAAACAAGGCAGCAGGAAACATAAAAAAATCAACCGGAGTAGCTTTTTCAACCAACTCAAGGAGCTAACTTTAGCTTATTTAGCTAGCTAGCGGCACTTGTATCTTTGTCTTTTGGAAATCAAAGACCGATTGTCTCAAAAACGACTATGAATTTCGATCAATCTGCCACCGTTATCTCTGTAAACTGCTGCGATGGATCGGGAAGCTTTACAGACGTAGCAACAGTAACTAAGGGGTGGGGGGGCTCCGTGAGCAGTCAGTTAAATTAACGCATTATTCATTGATTCAAGGGTTTGGACCGAGAGACAGAAGTGAAGAGGCGGAGGAAACAGGAATCCAACACATCGTCCTGCTCACCACAGATCCCGCCACCACCATCGGCTTCACCGACCTGTCCTGGGATTGGCTGGAAAAGACCACGCCCCCGTCGGACCAGAGGTCAGAGGTCAAGGGAGGTGGGGTCACAGAGGTCATCTTACCGGACAGTGATTTCGATGACCTGGAGGAGGCTCAGCAGGTACATTTATCTACACACATGTGCACAGATGCAGGACAGACAACATTTCATAATAATAATAATAATAATAATAATAATAATAACAATAACCCTGAATCTTGCAGGTGGTGTGTGTAGACTGGAGCGAGCTGGCTGGACGCGGATATGTCATCCTCAACATGACGCAAAACTTGAACTGTGTAAGTACAAAGATGCACTATTCAGGTTAAAGGTGCAGCTCGTAGCGTTTTAACATGATTAATTTGTGATGCTGATGTGATCCATTAAAGCACCGTGCGTGATTATCAGCTGAAAGACATCATACAGTGATGATGTAAATGCACTTCCACAATCATGGAGAGGATTGGCAACAAGATGGATGTTCTAAAGCTCCAGATCCATGGTGCAAAATGTGATTGTGTAAAGTCAACATTAAAAATACTGCTCTGAATCAGTGCACACGGTATAGTGACTTGTGGGTAACCATAGTAACAGTACATCTGCTGGACGCTGCCCGTATGGATCAGCTGTAGTGACCGTATGGATCAGCTGTAGTGACCGTATGGATCACCTGTAGTGACCGTATGGATCAGCTGTCGTGAACTCATATTTGTGTTCATGAGCGATAATTGATTATTAGCAGTGTGAGTGTGTGTGTGTGTGTGAGAGAGAGAGATGGATGGATGAAGAAGGTACTGACGTCCACTGACTGTGTGTGACAGGAGGAGTTTCGGGTGGACCAGGGCGTCCGGCTGTTGAAGATCATGGAGCGAGTGTTTGCTCGCAGAATGAACAGCCCCGAGGGATCATGGGTACTCTATCTCAGCAAGCCTACACACCAGCAACACCAGCTGCTGATGAACGTGGCGTCTGAGAATGGTACACACACACACACACACACACACACTGTCCTCTTTATAATTCATAGAAAGAAACAAACTATTATAATTTTATTCACATTCTCTGTATTACATTTGTACACTTGTGAGGACATTTTACACTGACCTGCTGTGTTTTTATTCTTATATTCTCGTGTTGTATCCATCTATCTATCGATCTAAACCTTCTTAAAATAATTTTTATCTTTTTAAAAAAGATTTTAGGGCAGTATTCGGTCCAACTGTAGATAAAAATCACCCCAAAACCGCGTTGAGTAGCGTCGGCAGGTAATCCTTTCAAGCTGTGCACGTACCTTCAGCAGTAAGATCGTCAGTAGTGCAGTGTCCTTATTTCTTATTATACACACACACACACACACACACACACACTTAGAAACACACACAGATACATTGGTGTTGGCTTTCAGACTTAACATTGTTCCACGTTGTTGTTGTGTCTTCCAGGAGTGATAGCTACCAAGGATGTGCTGGGCATGCTGGGAGAGATCAGGATAGCTCTTAACAAGGTACACTGACCTATGATGTCCACAAAACATTTACTACTGTCGGATATCTCCAGGTGTAGACGATGTTACTGCTCATATAAAACCCGCTGTGAGACACCTACCTGTTGAGAAACATTTAAAACCTGCTCTGTTAGTTGTAAAGCAGCTGCAGGAACCAAGTCACCAAGTGCCTGCTGGACACTTTGGTCTGTTTTCACGCATTAAAGGAATCACGGGAATAAAATATTTAATCTGTGTGGGTGTTCTTCAGGATTTAAATAAAATAAATAAAGCTTTATAATTGAATCCTTGTTAATAATGAACTAACGATATCAGTTGCTATTCATTTTGTGCGTTCATCGAGACGAAAGGTCGATCTGGAAAACAAAAAATAGGTCAAAAGTTTTTTTTTTTTGCAGGAATCAAAAAGAAAAATAACTGTTTTACTGATGTTAATAAAATAAACAAGAAAACATGTATTCAAACCTTACATAATGTTTTTTAACTTACCTTTACATCTCAAATATGAGCTACTGTCTGTAAGTAAATGTACATCCTGACATTAGATTATGCCTTATGGTGATAATTTGGAGTTCTTTGCAGGAATAATACTGTTCAAATTTAAGGAAACAACGCCGACACTAATCATCAAACATTTATAAATACAGGTTTGTGTTTTCTGTGATGGAAAATGTGCATGTGTGTGTGTGTGTGTGTGTGTTGGCGTCATCAGGTGGGCATCCAGAACTACAGTGCGGCCAGTAGTTGCCAGTCTCGGCCCAGTCAAACGCGCAGCGACTACGGGAAGCTGTTTGTGGTTCTGGTGATCATCGGCTCCGTCTGCATGGTCATCATCACATCTGGATTCATATACATCTGCTGGCAAAGACGACTGCCTGCGACTAAGACTACGGTAGGTAAACACACTAGGGCTGCGACTAACGATTACTTTCACTATTGATTCATCTGCAGATTATTTTCACGATTCATTGATTAATCGTTCAGTTTAAATGTGAAAAATGCTCATCACAGTTTCCCAGAGCCCAAAGCGACGCCTTCAAATCGCTTCTTTTCTCTGACCGACCGCCCAAAACCCAAAGACTCTTCATTTATTATCATAAATGACCAAACAAAAGCACAAAATCTTCCCGTTTAAGAAGCCGGAACCAGACATGACGACATTTCTGCTTGAAAAATGAAACAATTAATTGATTATCAAAAAAGTAAATTTTCTTTCGATCGACTAATCGATTAATTGACTAATAGTTGCAGCTCTAAAACACGCACATATTATGTAATTCCTTATTTCCTTAAATAAAAACCAGTAGTCAAATTAAAGCCAGGTCTCCAGTAGCGGCCGGACCCCCAATGTAGGGTCTTATTATATATTTAATACATTTAACACTATAATCTGCTATTTTCTACACTTTGTTCTTCTGGATTACTCAACTAAAGTGTTGTTACAAGTGCTGTATGGGAACCTTGCAACACATCTCCTGTAAATGTTTCACAATAAAAGCTTTGTAGGAAATGATTGGTAAAGGTCTTTACACACCGGGAACGTAATGAATAAACAACACGAAAATGCAAAATACTCTCCAAAAGTAAACTACATAATCTCCTCACTATCCTGCATCCGGCGGTGCCGCTCCACACGTTGTCCTTGAGTTTATTGTCTTTTTAATTTTTTGTCCTCACAATCAACAGGTTTGGAGTTGTGACGTGACGTTGTGAAAAATATTAGGTCACTCTTTTGCCCCATAATATTTGCATTCTTTGTGAAAGCAAAAACAAAAACAACAGCTTAAAAATATATATATTTATGTGAATTAATGCCATGAAAAAAGACAGCCAGTGTTTGTAAAGGCTTCAAGGGTTTCTGTCCACTGTAACGCTAGAGGGCTTTTATTTTGAAACTAATACAGGAAGTGTTAAGTACCAGAATGCAGAATAGGTAAAATGGCAGCTGATCAAAGTGAGGCTTTGTACTAAAAATATTACCAACAACTCATCAAAGAGAGGGAACTAGAACAGGCTGCTACCTTCTGCAGTTCAGGTAAATAAAGGCCCCGGCCTCTATTTGAGGAAACACATTATGTGCCCTGATAAGAAGTAAATGCACTCACATGCAGGTGCTGTGAATACTTGTAATCCCTCGGTGCACTTTTACCTCGGTAGTTTCGCGGCGAGGAACTTCACTTTGTGGAGAACGGTTGCCACGACAACCCCACGCTGGACGTGGCCAACGACAGCCAGCCTGAGATGCAGGAGAAGAAGCCGAGCACCAATGGGCTCGCAGGGGGAGGAGAAGGAGGCGGGGAGAACAGCAATCGCTGGCAGGTGATTGGATGAAAACAAAAACAACAAACAGATGGATGGATGAGTGAGTGAATGGATGAATGAGTCATGGCAGTGGTTCTTTTGGGAAAACTAATCGTATTCTGCCTGGCAACAGCATGAAGCCTCTCTTTCCTTGTTTTCTTCTTCAGGTGTTTGTCAATCAAGCTGCGACTGAGGAGGAAGAAGAGGAGCAGGACACACATCTCTGATGGCCGAAGAGCAAGAGGGGACAGGTTATGAAGGACGGGCGTATTGATAGATTGATAGACAGATGATGAAGTGGGAAGAAGAAGAATTAGAAGAAGAAGAAAACAGTAGAGGAAGAATATCTTTGGTGGAGAGAAGAGAACAAAGAAAGGAAAGTTAAAACACTTATAAGGTATAAAGCCTGTGAAGTAATATGTGTGTTGTCCAGTCAGAGTTAAGCTAGGATTAAGGAGCATGGCAGGAGGAGTCACTGACATCATCACGGACATTAGACGCTGGGGGAATACGTCAGGGTCTGTGGGCTCCAAAACAGACAATAAACTCACAAATCTCTTAAGATATCCACCTTTTGAAATGGTTAATGAAGTTTGAATTTCTTGATGTTAGATAATCTCACCAGTATTTTAGCTTCTTGCACTGTGGCTGCAGATTAACGACAATAATCCAATAACATAACAAATAATAACAAAACACTGTCGACATTTCACCAGAACTTTTACTTTCGATACTTTAAGGACATTTTTCTACCAATATCCCTGTACTTTTACTGAAGTAATGTTTTGAATGTAACTACTACTGAGTGCTGTTTCAGTTTTGGTATTGTTAATTTTACTTAAGTAAAAGCTACTGTCGATTAACGCGTAAGCCACTGCAAAGTATCGCTGACAGCAGCAAGAAATTCATAAAGTCTAATCAAGAATACCCTAAAAGGTTATTAAAGCTTTGTACTTCCTCGTCTGACTCCGGAGAAAACAGCGACTTCTCCTTGCTGCTCCTCCAAATCAATGAACAGGAAGTTTAGCCTGTAGCAACTGTGAAAGAAAGGTTTTGGCACTTTATCGATTCCTCTTGGAAATAGTCACAATCATCATTAAAATGCTGCGTCATGTTAAATGTTTTACACACAGTGACTCGTAGGAATGGTTGTAACTGCTGAGGATGTTTACTGTGCACTCTACAGCCAGTCATGTGATCGCTATATATTTATGTCCTGCTAGCCTAATATGCTTTTTTTCAATAGTGTGGGAATGGCTGCTGTATGCTCCTGGCTAAATCCTGAGGCTATGACACATGGGCAACATTGAGAGGCCAAAAGCATGAATAAATAGCTAGTTACAGTGATGAAGTGGAGCCACCAAACCCCCAAGTCCAAGTCGAGCCCCAAGTCTTCAATGTTTTGTTGTTTAAGTGTTTAAGTCCAAGTCACTATGTTCATGTTGGCCCTCAATCAATACGATCATGTCTGATTTATTTTCAGCCATGTACGTGCCATTATAGTCATGTCCAAGTCACTGCACTCGTGCCCGAGTCACTACTGATCTCATGTCTGAATCGATAAGGTCATGTCCGAGTCGAGTTCGAGTCACTACTGTCAAGTCTAAATCACTATGGTGACATCCGAGTCATTACAGTCGTGTCCAAGTCACCATGGCCATGTTCGAGTCACTACTGTCGGATGTCTGAATCAATACAATCATGTCCGAGTCACGTTTGAGTCACTGCGATTGTGTCCAAGTCACTACGGTCACGTCTGAATCAATGCAGTCACGTACGAGTCACTACGGTCATGTTAGAGTCACTGTCGTTGTTGTCTGAGTCACTACAGTCGTGTCCAAGTCAGCACGGTCATGTTCAAGTCACTATAGTCACGTCTCGTGCACCAGTCACTTCAGTCGTGTCCGAGTCACTGTGATCATGACTGACTAACCAACATATAAGTCCAAATTAAATCCTCATTACTTAGTGATGAGTCATCCAACGTTCAGGGCGCCACCGATACAATTCTCAGTAAGACGTGCAAGCAGACCCAAGTCAGTTAGCTGGAATGGAGAAAGACGATTGCTAGCAGCCATGTTCAACATCAATCCTGCTGCAGTTGTCAGTCTCCATTCCTGTTGAGGTCGGATTGCCCATTGGCATTTCCACAAGATGTTGCCCGTGTTTCAGCTCCTTTACCCTGACTTTTCTCGATGTAATAAATACTGTATATGGCTTCACTATAAACTACGCTGATTGATATGCACTTTGTCAGCTAAGCAGATTTATGGAGCATTCAGGACATGCGGAGACTGACGGCTGTCCATCCTGAATACCTATAAATGACTGCCTGCAATGTAGATTATCTGCTTCTGAGAGCACAAGATACAGACAGGACACAGTCCCCTTGTCCTCCACTGGAGGACAGAATAAATGAGCATGTAGCTTTCAGCACTGCAGCGAGTACCAATATAACAAAACATAGAGCTTCTGTTGCTTTTACTTGATGAAAGCCTGAATGAGAGAGTTTGATGGAGACATTTTGTTGCTCTTTCTTGCTAGAAATCAACTGAATGCTTAAAAGCAGCCTTGTGTGTTTGCATTTGTTAGCGGTGCTAGGGGAAGTCAATGGGGATTCAACTGTAGCTAAAAACAAGTGACCCTTCACTTGTATAAAGATTTCAAGGTTAGTTTCCTGGTAATATTTTTAACCAGGTTTTTGTCCCACATTTTGATGAGTGTTCATTAATTCATCCCAGGTATTTTATTTGTGTTACTTTTTTGTATGTCTATTTATATGCATTTGGATCGCATACTAACTCACTCTTTTGGTTGTCTGTGTGATAACTTAAATGTGAAAAATAAAGTTTGGAGAAAATGTGAGTTCTTGTCATTTCTTGCACCTGCAACCCTTAACAGGATAATATGGTCTCGATTATTCGGTTTAGTTTAGTTATGTGGAAGAAAAGTGACATTTTAAACAAGGTGTCCTGTCAGTGCAGTACAGCTTCACTGGCTTCCTGCCCTTATCAGATATGAGTTTGTGCAAGTTTCGGGTTTGCATCATGACTCTGCAGGCAGAATGACGACATATCTTAAATGATAGGAATGGAAACAACAGTTACAAGCGTGCCCACTGATTACAAGACTGTGTATGATGTGTCTTCTTTTATGATGCATGAGCTGTGACTGTCAGAAGGAACTATGTAGTTTCCACATATGACCGTTTATTATATTGACATAAATGTGCCTATCTCCGTATAATTTCCACAAAAAAAGAGAAAAGCCTCTTTACACTCTCCAATGTGATCTCAACAGCACATTTTAGCCCCAGATTAATCCAGCCAAGAACTTTATGTACCTTTTATACCAGCATAACACACTACTGTATGTCCCGCTCAATCCAGATGTGCCTGTAAAATCAGGCTTTGTTGAGCAGAGTTTAAAAATTGTTTTACTCTTTTAAAATAATGTAGTTAGCACTGCTCGTAATGTGACGAACTAAAAACAGGCTCCAAAACTTTTTGTTGAATAAACCTCTGCTAAAATTAAGCTAAATGTTTTCAGGCAGATCACAGTCTTCCAAACCTCAGCGTTGCACCAGGGGTCCTTTGAGCTAACGCTAATGTTTGTTAGCTAATTTGCTAGCTAGTAGCTACGTACGCAGTCAGTTGTTGAGACCGATATGGTGTCGGTGGTTTCCCTCTGCTAAGAATGAGCCAGACATGTCAGGTTTGTGTATATTTTTACACATATTTATTAAAACACAGACGCCAGCTTTTACAAATACGCCAACCCGAGTCACTTTGACAGCAGGCTGCGTTATTGTCGCTGGAGAAATCTTTTGTTTTCCAAGCTAACCTAGCTAGCTAGCTAGCCAGCCGACAGTACGTGTAACGTCAGTTCTTTCGTCTACGGAGAAAATGTTAACGCAACACTCTGTTCCCAGCTGGTGGTTTACCGTGACACTGCGTGTAACTTAATGTTACAACGTAAAACGCAATGTAAACCTTAACTGAAGTGTTTTTTTGTGTCACTAACCAAGAGTACCACCACCGAGCAGAATGATTCATAATAAAACATTCTACTTTTAGAAGTGCCTCGCGCTGCTAGCTAACGTAACCGCCCACTGCGATGTATTTTTGTACATTATAAATGTTAAAATTACTATATAACAAATGCTGTTTGTTGGACTTGTAGTATACCGAAGTAACGAGCGGCTCCATCAGGCTTTACATTTTGGTTTTGTGTCGTCTCATGCTGCATGGTTTTTCACTTCCAAGCATGGCACCATTTAAATTGGTAGATTTCTGGATGGTGTTTGGTTTTGCCCATATGGCCACACATTGGAGTATGGGCTAGCGTTAGATAACCCGGTCGTTCCCTGTCAACTAACATTAGATTAGTCAGTCACTTTAGCGTCAAGTAAAGAACCAGACCGTTTAACGCCATTTAACCAGTTGGTGGACCTATCACGCTGTCTGCTTTAGCGGTACAACTTAGCTAGCTTAGTGTTAACTAGCTACCTTGGTCACAACTGTTCGACATTCAGTAGTCTAACTTAATGTTGGCCGATTTAAGCCAACACGTTTTCTAATTAGTTAATTCTTGCGCTGGTAAATTACAGCGACATGATTGTGCTGCAAAGTTAGGTAAACTGGACATATAGCTAAATGCTAGCAGCTGTAACTGTCCTTCATCCAGCTGCTTTTAACATTAGCATCAGTGCAGATTCAGACTCCGTAGTTTTGTTTCATTTGATTCAGTCGTAGTCAGTTCTTTCAACTGGGTTATATACTCCTTTTTTAGCCGTATTAGCATGTCTTTGCTTGGTGCGTAGCAAGTTAATACTAGCCTTGCGGCTAAAGTACGAATACCAGGCCCTTACAAGGAAGTTAACCACGTACATAGTTTACTTTGGGAGTCATTAACGTGGGTTGGGACACTGAGTACTCACGTCTGTGTTATTGTGTGGGTTAATGGCCTTCGCTTTGTAGCTGCTATACCACAACTTAATGTTACACTGCTGAAGTCTTTTCACATTATCCCGACTAACTTGCATGTCAGGTGGATTATGTGTAAAACAAAGTCTATTTATATCCACAAATCAGACGCCTGTGCTAAACCTAGAGTCGTGTACCCATTTAAAGGAGTGGCTCTAAGCAAAGTGTTAAAGGCAGGTTATTACAGGTAGTAAAATATGGTGCTGGAGGATCACAGGTGTGGGGAAACTCTAATGTTGTGAGGTGCATCTTAAACTTCAAGTGTGTTGTCTTTTATTTAGATAAATACAGAGCTGGATCAAATGTAGGTGTTGTCTTTGCCAGGTGTCTCTTAGTTTACCTGAGATGAGTGTAACACTGTTTGTGGGTTATGTATGTATGTATCCTGCTTTCCTTGTACATTTGAGATTAATTGCTCTTATTTTTATTTATAAAATGTTGGTCCTCTTTTGCCGAGTGTCTGCTTTGCAATAAAGGGTCATCTTAACTAACTATTCTTTATATTATCAATGAATCCGAGGATTATGTGGGGAGATATTATTATTATTATTATTATTATGATATTGCTTGGTTTGTCCGACAAAAAATTTCAAAACCCAAAGATGTTCAGTTTGATATCATGAAAGTCTAAGAACAGAAGCTGAAACCAGAGACCGTTTGGCATTTCTGCTTTTGTTAATTGATTTTCTGATCAAGTATTGATTAGTTTCAGTTTTCTAATGAAACTCCCATTTAATCAGGCTCTGCTCTGTTGCATGTACACAGGACTGTTTGCATTAGCTTTGTCAACACCCTTTATTCCTGTATATGGAGTCAGGGCTGTCCGTGCAGTCACAGTACGGGGGTTTGATCCAGATTTTTGTTCCTGTGTGGTGATAAACTGAATGGCATTTTCACTGTTTTCTAGCAGCAAATGGATGAAACGGTTCATCTGTAATTGTTAGCTGCAGCTTTAGTTTGACCAGACTGTGATTGTGGTTTTGAAATCCTCAGACTTTCCCCTCTCCTCTCTGCAGGGATGACCTGACAACATCTGGCCTCTTTGACCTGTCCCTCCATCGTCCCAGCTCTGTGGGATAGGACGACTCCCCCACGTCGTACCACCTGCTAACCCCCCACGAGTCTGTCACATCCTCCTCCACCAGAGACCTCAGAGTCTGCATCGCCCCCCTCCCTCCCCCAACGCCCTTTTATACAAATAAAGAAACAACAGAGACGATGTATTGCCTACAGTGGCTGCTCCCCGTGCTGCTCATCCCCAAGCCGCTGAACCCGGCGCTGTGGTTCAACCACTCCATGTTCATGGGCTTCTACCTGCTCAGCTTCCTGCTGGAGAGGAAGCCCTGCACCATCTGTGCCTTGGTCTTCCTGGCTGCCCTCTTCCTCATCTGCTACAGCTGCTGGGGCAACTGCTTCCTCTACCACTGCCAGGACGCCGCGCTGCCGGACGCCGCCCACGACCCAGCGATTGTCGGGACCTAGGAGAGGAAAAGTGGGAAGTGGGGGGCTGGGGGGTGCAAAGGAGGGAAGGGGAGGGAGGGAAAGGTTGGGGATGTATTGCTGGGGGGTGATACTGCCGTGCTGTAAGAGTGCACAGACTACACTTTAAGGGTGGGGGAGCGGTGGTGCTGAAGGACTGCGCTCGGCCACTGAGGAGGGTCGTGGGGGGGGGGGGCTGTTCTGCCATGCTGTGAAGAAAGACTTGACTTAAATTTCAGGTGTTAGGAGGAGAGGGGGGGGGGGACGCGACATTATGGGTACTTTATAGTAACAGGAGGAGAAGGAGCGGCATCCAAACGTGCAACAAAAGAAAGAAGAATTTCACTTTCAGCAAACTTTCATTCCAGCATCTGAATGAAAACTAGACGACGTATCGAGCCTGAAGCCACGTCTCAGTATTCTGCTTCCTTTTCTAGCCCTTCCACTTGTTTACTTCCCAACGTTGCTCAAAAACAAACAAATAAGCAAACAAACAAACACCGTGAGCGGCCACAATCCATGCAACCCCACTCTGAAGCTGCAGGCGGAGTCGGGTGTGTCGCGCTCACTCGGTAGTTTTAAGAGGACATCGGGCATCTCGGGCTGTTTGGGCTCAAGCATCTGGAGAAAAGAGGAGCAGCGACATGCCAACATTTCACAACCTCTGTCTCTGCACACACACACACACACACACACACACACACACACACACACTGGACAATCACTACAACTGTGCTGTGAATAATCCCACACCGCCACACACACACACACACACCTCGGAAGCTGTTGTAATGCTGACAAACTGTCCTGTTGTTGTTACTCCCCACTGTGCTCTGCAGCCGCCCCCTCGTCTTCCTCGTCTTCCTCGTCTCCTCCTCTTCCTCCTCTCGCCTCAAGAGTGAACGTCCCCTTGTCGCCGGACGCTCACTCTTTTTCTTTCCCCTTCATGTGCATGGGTTTTTGTTTTTGTTTTTCTCTTCAAGGGTTTAATTCACACATTTTTAATTAATTAAAACAAAATGCTGAACGTTTCCAAAGTGTGTGTGTGTGTGTGTGTGTATGTGTGTGTGAGATCACGACATGCTGATGGCGATGCACAAGGTAACATGACAGTAGTTGGTCAGTATTTCCAGCTACAATAAGCAATACAGAGTGTATCAGACGTTCACTGATGATGGGATGTTTGGTGTTCGTCTGTCTTTGAGTTTCTTGTGTCGCTGCTGTAAATGTTACGTTTCGCTGTCAGACGCAGGTGTTTCTACTGTGTTCCTGTTTGCGTGTGTGTGTGTGTGTGTGTGCGTGCGCTCAACATGCTCACTGCTTTGGTTTTAATTTAAATAAAGTTTTTTCCTCTCAACCAGTTAAACTGTGTAGAACTCAGTATTATATTCAAGCATGGAGGGAAACAAAAGGGTATTTTGTGGAGTTTTTGTCTCCACCTGCTGGCAGCTCGAGTACTTACACAAACACTGACTTCTTCCACCAGGGGAGCTCACTCGTATTTCCATATTTCCAATACAGTAATCCATTATTTAGGTAAACGGACATCTACAAGCTGTCGGCCCTCAGTCCCTGCTGAACAGCTGCACCATTGGTTATCCCTGTCTCTGTTTCTCAATCCTTCCTACTTTTTATCCAGAGCATCAAACTTTCTTAAGGTTTTTCCTCCAGACTCCAGGCTTCCTACAAAGTCTTGAAAGTTTGGAAAAGGCTTGATTTTCTGTTTTCGAGGTTAAGAATGTACTTGAATTCGAATGCCCTCCAATATAATCTGGAGTTTCATCGTCGACACGATCACTCGTGTGAACCCAAAGTCTTTTAATATTTCAAATGAAACAACTGACATTTAGAGTAACAGTTTACATCTGATGATAAAGGCTTTCAAAGTCTGGACATTTTTGGTTTGAGTACCTTGAAAGTGCTTGAGTTTTACTCTTGAAAAGCTGTGCGAACCCTGTGCAGAGAGAAGAGCTGAAGTCAGTCATGTGACCAAGAGTTTTCTCTGCACAGCTCTGGTTTCACTACCAGGTTTAAAAACAGCGAGGTTTAGCAGCAGGTGATCGGCTGAATCGGCGCCACGTGAACTCATGTCTATATAAAAACTGTTTTTAAGGTCTTTAACTTGGGGACTTGTCTTTTTAACCAGATGTGTGATGAAGAGATATAATGATGGTGGATCAAACAAACAACCTGCGTCTGTTTCCCTGGAGTGAAACGTCACCGCTCACCTCCTCCGAACTGATGTTTACGCAACCAGACCGAGATTTATTGCAAAAGTTCAGCTCTGGATTTCACCATCGCTCCTTTTACAGACGTGGAGCCAAGATCGACTTTGTTGAAATCTAATTAAATCTAAAAAATCTAATTGCGCCACAATAAAGTGGGTATGAATCCCATAACTTTATTATATATATTATATGCATTAAAAATAATGTTTATTTCCTGTATTTTAAATGTATTTGCTGCTGTATTCCTCAATCTTTATGCAGTAAATGACTCTTTAGCTTCTCTAACTGCATAACAAAATGGATTTTCTAGAATCTAGAGAAGATTTTAAAGTATTTAATGAAGCTTTAGTCAAAATACGTAGAAATTATTCTTGATTTTTTAGATAAATCTTCATGATGTAATTATTTATTGTTCGTCTCAGAGCACAAGAAAACAGCCACAGTGAACGTTGAGTCCTTTTTTTAATGCGAAACCAAAGAAAAGTGCAGTATAAAGTCTTTGAGTACACATTTGTGGAGGCACAACACGTCCAGTTATCATCATATGTGTTTAAAGCAGTTTGATGAAGTCTTGATGGTGACAACAAAACAACAACACAGCACTCACAATCTGAGCACATCTGGTTTTACATTTCCATTTGACCCTGTGCTCTAAAAAAGGTTTATTATTGCCCTGTTAGTTTAATACTTGTAAGTGTTACTGACTGTAATGTCACATACCTCACACCAACAAAAACACGTATGCTAAATATGCTAGTAACCCCTGTAGTGTTTTATACACCCCCAAACAGCAGGTGGCAGGTGTTTCCAGTCCAGTTAAACCACCTGTGCTTGAAGAAAATCACCTTTGTAGCCAAATGACCACTTTCTGGACTCACTAAACCCAAAACACCTCACAAACTGAGTCCTGCCGACTTCCTCCAGCTCTGAGTGAAACATCTCGACAACTCAACGCTGGTTTGCTGTGAAACTTGGTACAAACATTCACGTTGCCCTCAGGATCAACTGCAGTTACTTTGGGGATCTCTTAACTTGTCATGTAGCGCCACCACCAGGACAAAACATGAACACTTATATGTCCAAAACTTTGCTTTATGACACAAACGCATGACATTCTCACCTGTTTCTGCTGCACTTTGTGTTAAGTGCTAATTATTAGCAACGGTTAGCATGCTAACATGCTAACCTAGGAAGGTGAACATGCTTAAACCTGCTAAATATCAGCGTGCAGACAGTTAATAACTTTCTGTACCCTCCTGTTGTCTTTCCTTATCTCCCTATTTGCTTCTTTTCTGAAACAGGAAACTTTGAAAACAACGTGGGTTCAAATTCTGACGTTAAAGATCCTGGTTTTGCAACTGCAGCTAGAAAACTCAGTCTCTGGTGAGTACTGGTGTTGTCTTTAACAAGTCCAGTCTTTTCTTTTTTTATCCTATTATTACTTTTACTAATCTCCACACTAAAACTAACCCACCCCAGGTTCTCCTTTATATCCTGAACATTTTCACGGTTTGGTTTTTGGAGCTAGTTTGACTCTGCATCTGATTATCTAGAAGAAAAGCCCTGTCTTCCCTTGCTGTTGTGCATTATAACATCCCATGTGAGACTTTTATGGCGTGGTTGCATTGATTCAACATGATGCTAACCAGATGGAGGATTTTGACCCCCTGCTTCAGGAGTAAATCACCAGATTTGGAGCATTATGAGGGTTTTCTTTGTGCATTTTCCCTAAACAAAAGGCAGAGTTGATCTTTATCGCAATACAAAACCTTCTCTGCTTTGCACACATAAAAAAGCTGACTGACATCTTGTTCCCATGCTGTTTTTTATTGACCTCGCAAACATTCCTGAAATAATAAAGGTCAGATTAACCACTGCTAAATCTACTCTGTGGCGAGCGAAAGCGTCCTCACGTCAGTTTGGTCCAACAGCCAGCAGAGGGCAGCACCTGCCTGCTTTCACAAAGCAGAGACCGACTTCAATCAGGTAACACTTAAAGGTACAAAACACACGTTACTCATCAATAAGAAACGATCAAGCCACTGTGAGTTCATGTGGTCAGTAAACGCCTCGTGGCTCAGTGTGACCTCCACTAAAGGAGTTAGTAACTCTCTCTGAAAGCAGAGCAGCCGGCGTCCAACACGTGACTTTACCTGAGGGGACACGTGTCATCCAGGTAACTCTGAGAAATGACATCATATTTAGTTTTTTTGTTTTAGTGCACGTTTGTCTTCTGTGCTACACTTCACTTCTTTCAACAAATCAGAAGAAAAAACCCATAACAGTGCTGATAAACCTCCCAGCAGCTTATAAATATGACATGAACAAAGACCGCTGGGTGCTTCCACTTGCTATTTTAAGTGCGTTCACACTGACAGTTATTATTAAATGCTGTGCACTACGAGCACCCGGACAGATATACGACCTTCAGTGGATCTGTTTTACAATCAAACTGAATGTCATTTGGTTTTGGATCAAACAAAACAAGACTTTGAAGACGTCACCTTGAACTCTGGGAAACTAAAAACAGACTAATAATCAATTTATTAAGAAAAGAATCATCAGATTCATTGATTTGATTTGTCAGTCGCAGACCTGGGAACTGAAGTCGCACGTAATGATCCACCTGCAGTGGCTTGATGTTGCTGCAGGAGTGACACCTCCTTCAAGGTAAATCAGTGCGTGTGTGTGTGTGTGTGTGTGTGTGTGTGTGTGGCGTATGACAGCGGCTGCACTCACATCATCTGCGAAGCAGCAAACTCACAGACAAAAGCAACAGATTTAACAGAGCAGAGCAGAAGCTGCTTGTTCCTGTGATCCTCTGGTGTCCCTGAACGTCACAGCTCCTGTTTGTGGAAACATTTCAGCAGCCATTTTGTTCCTCCTCCTCCTGTCCTAGGTACACCTGACTCCTCCTCCTCTCCCAGGCAGGAGGGGGCGCTGTTCGGGGTTGATGTTAGGGAGTTATTTAGTCCCTCAGGGTTTATTGTTTAACAAATTATTGAATTTTTTGGTCACTTTGCTTCGTAATCACACACTACAATTGCATTTGTACACCACCACGCATCTGCACAGACCTGCAACCAATCAGAGCAACCGACCGTGAGACGCAGTGCCGAGCGAATCCTGTCTGAAGGACGGTGAGCACAGAAGCTTCAAGTGCAGCTGTTCTTCTTTATCATCAAAATATTTCATCCAGTTTGTTTCATACTGACGCGACAGCAGATTCAGCGGCGGCCATCTTGGATGTTTATGGAAGCAGACGCGTGGGCTTGCAGGTTTGTCTGCATCTTAGCAGGTTAAATATCTAGAACTTTAAATAAAACTCTCCGTATTTGTCCAAAACAAATTCAAGATCCCAGCGAAGTTCACGTCTCCGGTCAGGGGGTCGCTTTGGTATCTGACGTGAAGGCACCACAGGTTTCCTCAAACAGGACCAGAAGGTCCATCCTGTCATTCCCCAAACACTTTATCCAACTCTTTGTTTAAATCTCGGGATCATTGAGACTCTGTGTTTCAGTAAAATAAAAAAGAGCCTCAGCCTGTTTGAGGTCCAGACTCGTGTCCTATAGGATGGTAATCTCAGTCTCCTGGTTCTGATAAGCCTCCTCCTGCATCTCAGCGTACAGCTGGTCCATCCTCTGGAAGGCCAGGTAGCCCTTTTTACCTGCAGGCCGACAGAGAGAAACTGTAAAACACTAAACAAAGTAAAAGACAAATGCACCAAGAATTATTCACGTTTGTACCAAAGGAGAGGACGGCCTCTTTGGCAGCGCTGCGAAGATCTTCGTCCGCTGATCTCCACAAATCTGCGATGTGGTCCACGCTCTCTGTCGCCTGGCAACACACACACACACACACACACACACACCCACACACACACAGACAGTTGTAGCAGACGCTGCTGAACGCTGTGTTTCTGTTGGTTGCGTATGTTTGCGGGTTCTCACCCGGAGGCATTTCAGAGCCAGACAGGAGCCTTGTTGGACTTGAACTTCGGTGCTCTTCAGACTCTCTGTGTAGTAAACGACCGCCTGCAGAAGAAGTAAGTTCAAACTTAACTTTTGATTAAGCGCTTCGTTTTGTGACTAAATTTGACTTTGTGTTTAGTGCTAATACGTTAGCATGCTAACTCACTAAACTAACTTTGCAGGCTTTTGATGATTTTTTAATTTATAATGTGAATATTTGAAATATAAAAGTTACTATTCTGTGTCAGATTATTAATAACATAATGTTGATGAACGCTGGTTGGAGGGGAGCCCTGGGACCCCAACACACTGCCTGGGACAGTAGAGGCACCTTGCTCCTGAAGGTCTTGCAGCCTGCAGCTCTGCAGAGACAGTTGGCAGCAGCTTTGCAGACTTTGTGGTTGGAGTCGACCTGCAGGGCTGCGAGAGTCTGCAGTGTGCATCCCAGTGGGAAGAGCTCCGCGATGCACCGCCCCCTCATCTTATTTAAAGCCCGCCTCCTTTTGGGGCTCTTTAAGGCTGACAGGATGTACTCTGAAACACAAACACACAAGGTCGGTTTAATAGCGTTCAGTCTTCAGTGTTGAGGTTCAAAGTTAATTCTCGACATAAAAGAAAGGTCACAGTTTAGGATTTGCACGATATCTATATTTAGTTTTGTGAGCAAAGTTCGGAATATCGATTTTATATTCACTGAAACATCAGAACAGGCTCATCTTTGAGTTTTGTCTGCAGTGCATATAAAGCTTGGAGATGTTTTTACATCTCAGAATAAAGGAAATTCAGTTTTATCTAATCTTTCTGGGCCCTCTCTCTCTTCCTTAGGCTGTAAACTCCACCCGCCTGGTGTTCAAAGTGAGTCGAAACAAGTGCCAACATTAAATCAAGCACAGATTCACAGTTGTTTTATAAGTTGTATATGTGCCGTGCGAACCAAATGTAGTTTACCAGTTTAATAAACAGCAGACAGCAACACGAAGAGAGGAAGGATGTGTTTTTGTTGGTGAATCATATGGTTGTTGAAACTTTATGGATTCTTTAAGGAGAGCTGTGGCCTCTGCAACTAAACACACACACACACACACACACACACACGCCCAGTTTGGTGTGACCGTTCAGCTGAAATGTCGACAGATGGTCCAGATTCCTTTGGCAAGCTGGAATTTCAGGAACGTTCTCAGATCCTAAAGCGCTCTTGTCAAAGTATAACAGTAAACCATTCCTCGAATACACAACAGATACCAGCAGGACACACACACACACACACACACACATGCACACACACACACACATGCACATATCTTAACACACACACTTTGGAGACGCCTGTCATGTGTGATGCCAGCTGTGAAGTCAGTATTAAAAAACAAAAAGGAGATGGATTTAGATTTAAATCCTGGAGTCAGTCACTAGATACCTTCAGACTTTCTCACCAGTCCTGGTCACCTGACACCTCCACCCCCGCTCCCACCTACACACCTGTTCCCACTTCCCTCATCAGCACTACATCCATATACCAGCCCCTTCCCCCAGTCCGTTGCCAGGTTGTCCTTGTGGCTCTGTGCCGCGCCTGTCTTATGATTCAGTGACCTTACGTGCTTCTGTTTTGTCCTGAAATCTCCAAACTGCTCAACTGTAAATGTATTTAGGTTGAATTCAGTAAAAATCCAACAGTTTTTGTGATTTGATGTACAGATAAATGGGACGTGTAATCTCTGATATATACCTTCTTTGGAGAGGTGGTAGATGTGCTCTCCCAGCTCCTGGACGCTCCAGCGTTTCAGATACACCGACAGCTGGAAGAGGGTGACTCTCTCTGGGCTGCAGACCGGCCGAGGGCTGGGCACCACCCGACAGGCCGCCTGGACCTGCTGCAGGAGCTGAGCAAACACTGCAGAGGAGGGACAACAAGGTTTCCAGCTCAGTCACAGTTAGTCAGGGCAGGAGTCAACATCTACTGCCTGAGAAACCTAAAAACTGCCTTTAGTACTTTGCATTTTATTGCTTGTTTGATCTGCAGACGGGAAGCAAAGGGAAAAATACAGTAAAGTTTCTTTGTCTCACTTTGATTTGGTTTTGAACAAAGCAAAAATATAGAAATGTAAACGCGAACACAAGAGAAACAAGCTGAAGACTTGTAGCCACCAACCTCCTGAATAAAACATGTATGTCCATGTGTGGTGGCAACATTTCTCTCTATTACATTTCTTATGATTTAATATGCTTTGCTTTAATAACTGTACATGAATGTCTGATCATGTTTACTCTTTTGCACTTAGATAATTTCTGTCAA
>JAVQJD010031602.1:0-20770 GCA_036023655.1 Nannoperca australis | reverse complement strand
GGTGGGAACGTTGGGTCTTTGTGTATGTGGAAGTTGGTCTCGACCGGCTCCATGTGATTGAGTGCCCTGAGATAACTTTGTTATGATATGGCGCTATATAAATAAAATTGAATTGAACTTAACTGTATAACTTTCCAGCTGCATGATCATCCATGCACACAGGTTTGTTTGATTGTTTTGCTTTTGGTACTGTGTGAACGTGCGACACAGAATTTTCCTTTCAAGTGCTTGAAACTTCCAAACGTAGGAAATAATGTTCCTAAAAAACACTGTGTAGCTTCTGAGTCCTGATGAATATCCAATATCCATTTGGAAAATGTTCAAACTCTATCAGGTTAAATTAGTTTTAATCAACATTGAAAATTCTTTGGGCAATTGACATCGGACTTGTGTATATGAAAGTGATTGGAAAAAAATGCTCAAAATGTGCCACGGGAATATTAAAAGGCCTCCAACTGACATGGGAGTAATAAAGAAAGGCAGCTCAAATTGCCCAAGAGGGCCACTAATGTAGAAAGTGATGGGAATGGGGTTAAGATGTTTTAGTCAGTCAGTGGATGCATAGCCTTTATTACTGGGCTTCATTTATTCCAAAGGCACCAGACCTTTCTCCTGAATCAAGATTGATGGAAGGTGGGCGTCTCTGGGATTGAAGCTCTTAAAGCACGGGAGAAAGAATATCTGAGCATGACTAAAGACCAGACTGAAGCCTTCTGGGAGCAGTGCTGAAAGGTTCGCAAGCAAGATGCTTCTCTTCAACTATCCCAAATGTATTTTTGTAGGTTTGGTTTGTTGCCTCAAGCTAACTTTTAAAATCAGACATGGGTCATGGCTCCTGGGATGTATTTTTAATTTATTTTTCTTATTTTGAAGCTTGCCCCAAGAACCAACAGAAAACACGGAGGGCTGTCCGAATGCATAAACTAACTTACAGGACAGCTTTAGGTTTGTAAATGAGCTGCACAATGGTAATATTAACTATGTTCACAAAGTTGCTTTTATACTTCGGGGACCACAGAGCTTTGAAACTGAAAACTAACCAAGGAGGGCTTATTAGACAGATGGGTGAGTATCAGGAATCAACGTAGAAAAGAGTGAAAATATGAAGAGAGGATGGATGTAAAATTGACACCTTGAGATTTAAGCTGGACAGGACCATGACAGCTATAAAGGAAAAAAAAGGTGAAACGAAATGTGCTTGTTTATTTAGATGAACATCACATCTTTGTTGAAACCTAGTTACCTCTCTGACGGAGGCTATTATTGTGAAGCAGCTGTGGACAAACTATAGTACCGAGTGCATTAAAAGCATCCCAACATCGCAAACAACTGTTGTCTGTTCCTCCTTTGCCCACATGATTTGTTTCTCTTCAGTCTGGGATGCTGCTTCACTTGGGACTAAACCTCATCAGATGACTTCTGTGTTTGGTGGTATATGGTAATTTCCACAGGAATAATAACGCCAACAACCTCTGCAATTTTATCAATTCACAGGTAGAGCCAAGGCAGTACTAGTCGTATGCAAATCAGGCTTTAGGGAAAACCCTGAATGATACTGCCTTCAGGGGAAAAATGAACATGTCAGGCTGAATGCTTGTCTTTCAAGGAAACAATCTTTGAAGGATTTGGATGACAGAACACCAGTCCTGATTAGACTTGACAGAAAGTTTGCCAATTAAAGATCACTTCCATCTGCCCTGTTCACTGCCCACGTCTTATAGTCTGCTCCCTCAACGAGGGGCAGCTTCAGTCGCAAATAATTTGCAGGAGAGGAAACCTGTTAAAGAAAATGACTAGGAAATGTATTTCTGAACTGTAAGCAAGCCATTAAATAAGGCCCGATCCCCTGCTAAAGCCAGCAAATGGCTGTCCAAATGTTAATTTGCTGAACAGCCTGCAGATGATGCAGAACATGGCTTTCACCTTCTCCTGCCATACATAATTCATTCTATTGACTGGTGAGGCAATGCCACTTTCATGCACCGAGCTCACAAAGTGGTGCCACTTTCACACACCGACGCAAGCCAACGAATCCACACCAACTGTGCAGTAACGCTTAGCACACAATTGAGGTTTGGCGTGAAATGTCCAGACAAGATACAGGAAAGCTCACATTTCTGATACTGGCGCGGATGCCCTCAGACTGGCTTTACAGAGACAAGCGCACACATGCCGTCACAAAAGAGCACAAAGAGTTCTTCACAATACAGATAAAAGAACCAACAAGTTAAAAGGAATCAGCTGCGCTCTTAATTTCTGAATATGTAAATCACCCAGCATGATAGGTCACACAGTGCAGTGTGTAGGCCTGTACAGGAGCATATAACTGACGATTGCCTATGAAGAATTATTCATGGTCTAAAGCATCAGTCCCACAGGGAGCATTATATATAAATGTGTGTGTGCCGCTCAGTATGACCCACTTTGGAGGATCCAACAACTGCTGCCACAGAAGCGGCTTTTGGCTCCTCCTCAGTACCAAAAGGACCGCTGCCACTACAAAGCCCTGCTTTGATTAACCTCACTGCCAAAAGGCAACCGCCATACGACTCCTGCATTTCTCTGGTAGGATTAAGACTAACAACAAAAAACTGAGAAAACGAGTAGCCAGTGAAGATACAAAGTGTGGACAACAGAGCATCAAAAAATTATTGAACGCGTTCCCGAGTTCGAGTCTGACCAGATGGCCATCATCACAGGAGTGAAATAGTGCTCTGGATCGTAAGAAGGAGTGATAGGTCTTGGAAACCATGCCCATTGTAAACATTTGCGATCCTGTCTTTGGGAGCCAAGACACAAATGAATATTTTATCTGGTGCCATGATAATATGACACATTTGAGATAAATTGGAAAGCAGGGCCTAATGAGAATACTAGTCATCTCATATTATTGCTATAAGCTTTAGAAACGGAGTAGTTTCATTAAAATAGCTCAGCATCAGTTCCAAAAGGGATGGAAATGACAGAAGAGTTGGACAAGAAAAACTGTTGTTTAACAATCACTTATTTTAACTCAATGTGTTGAGTGCAACACATTGAGTGCAAAGAGAATGAAATGCTTTCCCAAGCTTGTGTGGAACGAGACAATGTTCTTAAAATACCACTGACGCAAGTATCCAAATACAACCCCTCTGTCATGGGTCACTAAAAGCAGGGGCGCTCTGTACCTTCTTGACACCATACGTTCTGATTTCCTTAACCCGTAACACCGGACTGAAGCAGATATGTTCGGACATCTTTCCAGTGATAGTTAGATTATTGTGGTCTTGAGTTGGGAGAAGCAGTTTTAAAAATCAATTCTAAATGGATTTATGAATGTTTATACGATGGAGACCTCTACCACTGGAAAGAGGAAGTTCCACCGACCCCTGCAGTGTGTGAATGACGTCTGTCCGATTCATTTTGAAATTGCACCATTTTTCTCCATCGGGCGACGCAGGACATTCATAACATTTATTGACAAAAACAACAACAACAGGAGCAGTGTGTCAGGTTCAAATTGGAAGATATCGCCTCAAACATCTCAAGAAGCTGGCTAAAGGGCTTTATAAGCACGTTTATTATCTGCATGGTTGTGAAAAAAGGTCAACGTGCACGGCCATTTGGGTTCCACAACTCACGCAGTTCCATGATTGATAAACAGCCAAGAACCTTTGACCTTTTCAGCTATTTCTACTAAGTACAACCCGCAGCATGTCCTTAATCATAACATTAACCCTGTGAGCAGGAAAAGGTATTTTCCCACAGTGTGCCAAGAGGTTAATCACGTCCTCCAACTCATTTTGTGGACATGCCCTGTTTATAGCACCGGGCCAGCAACAGAGGGAACACCACCAGGTGATAACACCATAAACTACATCCCTGAGGGACAACTTGTTCATTTAAAGGCTCATTAAAGCATAATTTAGATAATTCATACGGCATGTCAGATATGTCCTTTCTGAGACAAATTTAATTTATTTTCAGAACTGCCATGACACTTTGGGACTGTCCTCATCTTGCACCTGCAGCGCAGCCCCTTAGGAGAACTTTAAAATCACTCACCTGACATCTTGCCTGGTACTCCTCATGTCAGTATCTCTCTCTCTTCCTCCCTTTCCCGCTCACTCTGTGCTCTTCGCTTTTCACTCTGAGAGCAAATCTTAAGACAAGCGGTTTGATGTTCAAAGCAAAAGGGCTTGAAAGCTTTCCACCAACCACCCAGACTTCCCCGTTCAAAGGAAAACATAAATTGGCTCAAGAAAAATTATTCACTCTGGACACAAACACAGGGAGACTTTTCCCTATGGATGTAGCAAATTCACTGCAAAAAAAATACAGTCTGCCTGGAGAGACTACTTGTCGGGATGAAGACAACGTCGCTGAGGGGGAAAGATTAATCATCACATAGCCTCCTTTTCGCCCTCTGCGCGCTCAAGAGTTTATTAATTTTTACTTTGTACCTGTCAGACTGAATTCAGGATTGGAAAGGTGACCTGCAAATGCATTTCACTAGTGTTACCATTTCTACAAAACCCTGTGCTAATATCCAACAGAAATGTTGGGGATATGTAACAATTTGTACGAGCATCGACAAACTATGTCACTGATATTGCGTAATTGATAACAACGTAAGTTAGTGGAAGATGGACTTTTTTCCCTCTGAATCAAGCAAACTTGTCTGCCAAAGCGTTTTAATAAATGTTCATGAAAATGAATAATCTTAACGTACAGTTTGTCTTTAGTCTTTAATGGTGAAACTATTCAACTGTGAGAAAAAAAAGCTTGGCACTGGTTTAAAAATGGCTTATTGTGAAGTCTGTAATGACTCTCCTCCCGGGGAGTGAGGGCTTTGATAGCATGACGTTTCCATGAGAAACAACACTAAAGCCTGAGAGAACCCGTATTATAAGATATCATTATACCACACAATGCAAACTTGTTGGAAGGAACGACACTTTCGTAGCAATCTGCCTGTGTGATTTTGAGATGTCTTGCGTGCCAGTGGGACACTTGGCACAGTGGCGGCACAAGAGGAAAGATTAAGTTGTTCACAAAAACAGTTGGATTCATCCATTTGGGGAAATATGAATATTCAAATAAAATGTCATGCTAATCTTGCCAGTAGTTGTCAAAATACTGCATCTGGATCAAAGTGATGAAGGGATAGAACAACTATTCATCACCAGGGACATGCAAAGTATACTGTAGAAGGTAACTATGGTTAACCACAATGGTCTAATATCTGCATCCAGGAGACCATGTAGAACTGGTTATATAATGAAATATAGTGTAATCAATATATAGTTTATAAATTCCATCAATGTACAATGAAATAAAATACAATAAAATAAATAGTGAATAAAGTGTGAGCAGTTAGAGGGGCCAGCATCATTTAAGGACCTTCAAACCACAACTCTTATGCAGAGTGGGCATACCATGAGATGTGTACTCCTTTTACCTTATGAACATTCTTTTACAAGTTATTTTATATTTAAGGCGAGCAAAGTGCTACAGAAAGTATCCTGTGAAAGTGAGGCAACGCTTTGTTGCAAACATGACGGCGAGAATCGCTGAATGTCACGTCAGAATATGTACGTCAGATCAAATCTGCATATAATGAGAGAAAATATGGTTGTGTGGTAAAGCTCAAAGCACCCACTGCTGTCTGATTCAATCTCCTGCTCCTCTGGTTACTGCGCGTTGCAGATTAACAGTGATATACAGTGTGTGAGCATATCGCTCCAATCACCGCCGACGTAAAGCTCTTACCAAAGAAATACGGGTGTGGCCAGAAATCTGAAGTTTGTCCCCTTTCATTCAGCAGAACATGTCCAACACCACTAGTAAAAGGTTAGATAAAGCAAAAGCAAAAGGCTTCCCACTTTTACGATCCAATTTTGGATTGAACATCCCAGCAGTGCTATGACATTTTGATCTGATATCAGAGTAAAGAGAGGGGGGGCAGGCCATAAATACCAAGAAAACCTATGGGACACAGGTGTTACAAGTAATATATGATACATTACACTAAAGCATTATTATATTGTATTAATCGATGCAATACGCAGATGGCATTTGTTTTTCTGTTCTGATTTTGGTTATTTTACATATAATAAACCAAATCCAATTTATTTTTCTGTGGCAAATACTTTCCCTGAAAACTGCAGTCAAATTTTCAAACAATCACCACCAGAGAGGAGCTAACAAGCCTCTCTCTTCTTAATACTTTTTCATTCTATTTTTCGTGGCCAACCACTCCTTTTAAAATGTTGATATTTAATGGCATTGACAATAGAGGCACTGAGGAGGCGCCTTTGGTAAATAACATCAGAATTCAGCCTGGAGCCTGGCACTGGTCCAGTGGACTGACATTTACATTACAATTAACCTGACAATCATCAGGAGGAAAACCTTTATAATGCACTCCATCTCTCTCTCAGAAAGTTCCATTACCTTAACAGCTGCCGTATACTGCAGAGAGAGAGGACAGAAAACCAACTGCATTATCAGGATCTAAATAATGTGTCCATTATTCTGTACCTGAGGTCTGGCAGATTCTGCAAAGGTGCTCTGGAGATAACAAACCCTCTCCTAGACTAAGCAGAACCAGCTGAAGAATCATATCTGTTGCAGTGAGGTAACTGTTTACCTCTAATACTCAACAGTTGCATAGAGACCTTTTAATGTCTGGAGACAACACAGACACATTCATCCAGGCGTCATGAAGGCGTGAGTGCATGTGGGCAGCATGCCATTAGCCATATCAAAAGCTCCTGCCATTTCATTCTCTGCTAAAATTGTTTTTCATCAAACCTAAATCGATTGCCGGCTAGCATTCTGTCACTGCGGCCTCCGAGTGTACAGTTTGTATCCCTGCAGCTCCACAGAAAGCAGAAAATCCTCAGCACCGTGGGGAATTTGCCATTTGGCCTGTTCTGTCTCTCTCTCTCCTGCCTCTCTCAGTGTGTCCTCTGCCAGTCCCGTGCTCTTGCTTGTAAAGCAGCCCTGATGGCAGGAGGTCAAGAGTGACAGGAAGTGTGGGTGTGCTAATCTCCCCTCGGTCAGCTCTGGAACCGGACCTCCATCAGCTCACGGTGGTATTTGACATAATAGATGGGTGAGGTGACAAAGGACAACGGAGCCTCCCCTCACAAATGGTTGAATTTCCTTGAGTGCAGAGCTATACTTGATAGCAATAGTTTAGGGATGAAGGATGGGGGAGGTGGACACCCATGGAGAAAAATTGTTATTGCATTTAATCATTGCATCAAATGACAGCAATGACCTCATTGTCACATCAGGGAATTGCCCGCTTCACTTTGATTTCGTTCAGTGTGGCCACTTGAAACTATTCAAGGCTGAAACGCTTCTCTTTTATTCACCTTTGGGCTCTTAATGCTGAAAGGAGGTCAAGAAGCATAAAGCATGGTGCATGCTGGGATAATCTAGGTTTACTGCCAGGAACGTGGGAGCTGACAGTAGCTTAAACGCTCTTCTAGATCTTCATCAAGGGCATTATTTCCACTTCAGAATCTAGTTTGGTTCCCCTCTGAAAACTAGTGTTGTCCATCATAGCCAACATGACAGAATGTACTGAATTAATAAACAGGTGATATTCACCCAGTTCGACTGTTACCTTGCAAGTGCATAGAAAGCTCAGCCCTCTCGCGGCTTTGAAATATAACCACTGCGGCAAATCTTACGAAAGTCTTCAAGGTCATCCGACATAAGTGGGTAAAAACCTTTTACACCTTGTGGGTTTGACTCTGCATCCTCATACTGGGCGTACTCATGAGCTCGCCCCAGTATTCTCACAACTGCTTAAGACTTTTGCAAGCAGATTGGGTTAGGGTTAAATCCCGTGGTTAACATATTGACTCTAACTGACTGCTTCCAATGGAAACCAGCACGTATACACGTCAACTTGCTTTAAGTCAGAGTTCTTCCCGTTGCTACAATCCCAGTCCTGCTCTACTGTCTTCTGTGCCTTGTAAGCTGCACTGAAATAAATCAAAGGGAGGATGATAAAAAAAATAAAAGGTTTGTTTTTCCTTTGCCTGTTCAGCCACATCTGGTCAGGTGCTGGTTCACTGAAACATCACCGGAGGACAATTTGGATGAGATTTCATCACCGTACTGATGAAATCCAATTGCAATAAAAATGAAACACAAAATCGAGCCTTGAAAGACTCACTTCTCATCAGCGCATTACCTTTCAGTCTCAGTTTCTTAGGTGATCTTCTGCCCCCCCCCCCATCCAAAAATTGCTTAAATTACCTCAAATGTATTTAGTAGTCAGTGGAAATAGTAGAGTGAGGTTTTGAGTTTATCATCTGATGGAAACTGCTATTTATCTGAAATGCGGGGGCTCTACTGGCTACTAATTGAGTAGAATAAAGAACGAGGCAGCGATCACTTTGGAGTTGCACACTCCCTGTGGAGACGCCGCGTATGACCCGTCACTAGGAAACAATGACGTCTCATAGGCAAGCCCATCTCCCTGAAGCATAAATATGACAGAGCAGCAGAACACAAAAACACAGACATATGGTCTGACATTTTACAGTTCGAGAGTTTCAATACGAAGAAACCAAAATAAAATCTTAGATTGAACGCTCGCAATAATGATTGGAAATGTCGCGTCTGTAAGGTGCCGTTAAGAAGCTGACTTTCAAACTGCAAACAAAGATCAGGTAGGAAGGAGAAAGTGGGCAAAGAGACACTCAAGGGACACAAACCAAAGATAAGACTGGAGCACAGCGAATGTTTGAGATAGAAAAAAGAGAATCAACAGATAAACAGTTAAAAGAGGAGACAGCTGTGTTGTTGACACTTAAAAGAGAATGATAGAAGTGGAGATGCAGGGTGGAGTTGGCAAACTGACAGCTGACAGCATAAACATTGGCTCTATGTATCACTGAAGGAGTTATGTAACCGTTACTGACGTATTCTTGCGGAGAAATGTCACGGGACAATTTGGTTATATGTTGGGCGTTTTTGTCCTGCAAGCTGCAGGGCCGATGAGATGAGCCTGTCAACACCAAACCTGAGGCAAGTCCGGGTCAAGTCTCGCGTCAATCCAGGCAACTCTAAGTGAAGTCTCGCAAATGTGAAAAGTTATGTCTTGAATCAATTGAGACAAGTTTAAGTTAATTGAGACATGTCCAAGTCAAGTCAGGATGTCTCTGAATGCTAAGTATTCAAATGAAACAGCATTTGAATAATCTCTACTCAAAGCTGCGTTAACACTTTATGCGACCAAGACCAAATTCTAAGAATAACTAAAAGATGTTGCTTTCTCAAGTCGAGTCTTTAAGGAGTCGACGAGACTCAAGTCCTCAATTTTGTGACTTACGTCTGTCCAAGTAACAAGTGTTGAGCACAGAGGTAACGGCTGTCGTGGATATTGATATTCCCCAGAGGATGTATCCTTTCGTTTCTTTGTGATCAGCTGATTTTACTCTCACACCACTGGGCCTAAATCCCCACTCGTACAAAAAAGATCAATCAAAACCCGATGATCATTACATTAACTCTTTTTACAAACTCTGCGAATTTGGTTGTAAATCGAATGCACTACAACCAAAAAATGTTCCGACGCCTCGGTGTGTATTGATAAGCAGACAGAATTATTGAAAGGGAAACGAGCCAATCAATTTGAAAAGCTTTGGAAATCCACAGCTGAAACGAACATGACACAAATGACTGAAATGACTTTCTAAAACTTTTATACGATTCAAATTTGAAACATTTAAAACAATAAAAAAAGAACATAGGATGCATGTTCAATGTGTTTAGCAAAAGCAACAGAATCTCTTTTGAACAAAAATAAAAAAAGACATTATTAAGTTACCGCCCTCATCCTGGGTCCTGAACTTGAGAACTCTACAAATAGAAAAGTTACTCATCAGTCGGGGTCATCACAGGATTTCAACCCTCTCTTCTTGGGGTCATTGCTAAAAGGCTATTAAAATCATAAAACGCATATGCCAATTGTCTCTGAACGGAGAACATGCATTAAAGTGTATCATTACAATCAAAAGCAGACGACGCCTGATGAAATGATAACAAACCGTAAGTGAAGAGAAAAAGCAGAATTTACCAGTGGAGGGGAAAAAAGCATTTGGGATTTTATAACCCTTGTTGTTGTTTGCTGCATTTGTACTGATTTTCCCAAATATCTGGCCAGACAAGCATTCAGAGACGTCACATCACGATTTCCAGTGAAGCCACAGTGGAGTCTGATTGCAGAACTGCATTTTTGGAGCTGTCTAAAACATGAAGTTTTGTTTTCTGAGTTACAGACACGGGGCTTCCCTCTACAAGCTGCCATTTTGTGCTAATGTTTAAAGGGAAAAATCCAAGATAAAAGACAAATGCAGTGTAGTCACAAGAGATTGCTTTTTTATTTCTCAACAGGAAAAACAAAGCAATCAACTCCTAACTAGAAATTCTACACTACAATTCAACCATCTGTGAAAAATGCATTTGATTTCCCCCAATTGTACAATGAAATGCTGCAACAGTATACCCGTCAAATATAATCTATGTATCTAAATACATATTAATGTGGATTGAATGAGTCGTGGTGAACAAAACAACATTTTATTATAGTTGTCAGCTGTCCACAAACCAGTAAACAATGACGATTTAAGAAGATGACGCCGACAATGATAATGATGATTACAGTGACATTTCAAATGCAGTTAGCACAGAACATACCAGCTGAAACCTCAACTGCTTACAATGCAACCGCTTCATTGTCAACCGACAGTTCAGCTGTTACCCTGCAACTGCTTTCAACGCTCACCTCAACACCTGCTTCCAGCGTCCGCATGCATCCGACACTCGACTTTTACTCTTCAACCGATAATTGCAGCTGACATTTGAACTGTTGCCACTGCTTACATTCCAAGTGACACGTCAAGCACTGGTGCACAAACTCCACGCAACTATCTCCAGCGCTCAAACTTCAAAATACAGTTCAACTGCTTTCACCTTTTACACTTTAACTGGTAGTTCAGCTGCTTTTAGTGCTCACACATCAATATGACACCAGCTCCTTTCTTTCATGCCTCAGATATGTACTTAGATTTCAGCTGGTTGTGTCTCTTAATACATTATCAATAGAACTAACATTTGTATGATGTCTGATCTTCCTCTGGACATAAAACAGCAATGTCCATTTTACCTATTGTATAATTTTGGTCGATTAGATCTTACAAGACGTGTTGTAACCCTAAGTAGCATTTTGAATACTCCGGGGTAGAGGCTGCTCACCCACCATCTTCTGCGTTGAATGACAGCATTGATCCAATTATATTAATATCACAGTAGCACCTAAAAAAAACCCATCTCTTAATGCCTGGCCAGTGTTAAACAGTAAACCTCAGCACTGTGTAGCTGGTAACATTACAGCAAACAGGAGCTAGTTTGAAGGTGGTAATTCACCCCCTTTGATATGGCTGCTGGAAACGTGTAAGGTGTCTTAATTAAAAGCCTGATTTGTTTACCAATAATGACAATTTAAACGAACAATTTAAACACACAGTTAAGAAGATAGGCAGCCAGTAGCTAATTTGATAGTTTTCTTTCCACAGAACTGCTTGGCACTAGGAAATGCAATATTTCAGAGGAGCCAAACAAGAGATTTTGGAGCAGTACATCAACCAATCAAATATTCAGCTATTTGAGGCTGGCCTTATAGAGGGGATGTGAGGAGAGCAGTAAATAGGCCAAGAGTCATCTGAAAAAGCAGACAGAGATTACACAAGTACCAGCTGTCAGAACGCTGGTAAATCACCACACTCCAAAATGAAAGCTGCAGAACGTGACAACAGTCCTGCGCTTGATGGACACATGTTGACAGGAAGCGTCGCCGGTGATGAGCAGGAGGACACCAACGGTCCTCTGCTCTTCGGCCAAAATACATCCAAATTGGCTGGCCTGTCAGGCTCGGTACACCCATCCGGAGGGCCGGAATCATGAGCCAAGCAACTTTATCCTTTTAAAACAAGCCACTGAACGCTCCACAGGTAGCCAAAGTCAACGTAGCTGGAATAACCTACACTGACGCACACGAGCCAACATAACAACAGCCACCACAATTAAAAGGGAAGACATGAATTAACCTACAGAGATTCACATAGAATGGAATCTGAAGACGTCACTTTAGGCTCTGGGAAAAATGTGATGAGACTTTTTTACAATTTGACATTTTATAGATTAAACTATTAAATCGTAAAAAATATTCAGCAGATTAATTGATAACAAAAATAAACAGTTGCAGAACTAGAATAGTTAATCAAATAAAAGCCTAAATGTTTTTGCCACTGAATCATCTAAATTCAAATTTTCAGTTAATTAATTGTGATAAACCATAGAAACAGCCACTGTCACAAGGACTGATTGTATTAAATGTCTAGGGTTCAAATCTGGTTAATTCTCAAAGAAATGCCTTTTATGACTAACACTGAAGAAAATACATTTCTCTTTTTTTGGTTATTAATGCTGTCACGTGTGATTTAAGAAATAATTATGTCTAAGTCTTTGGAAACTCCTGCTAAAGCATTTAGGGAAAGAAAAAGGTTGTAGGTGAAAATCTGCCATTAACCAAACGGACTTGGCTGGCTGAAGGAGAGCTTGCCTAATGTGTGGTGTACTTAGTATGAAGGGACTTCTGCCAATTTCACTGCTTCAGAGTCTTCCAGTCAGTTCCAGAGACGCAGCGAGGGTCCTAAAGAAGCTTCATTTATTCTCAGCAGGGCAACAGAAGGGAACCGAGTCCCGCCAGAGATACAAATGGTGTATCCATGTGAGGCGACAGCAAGCGCTTCCATGAAAGGTCAGATTCCCCAATTTCATTTCTTCTTCTTTTTGTTGTTCCCTTTCTTGCAGCGGCTTTATCCGAAATCAGAAATACAAAATGATCCCTGTGTCATTATGTGCATCATGCACAACACAGACGTATGTTTTGTTTCTGGTGGATGCCCGATTTGTGGGAATGAAGGCAGGGAATAAAATCCCTTCCTTTCATCTCTCACTTGTTATCTATTTTAATATGATCAGCGTGCTAATGAATCCAACCAGAGAGCATGGTAATGGTACCTCATTTTAGTGAATGAAACATCCACCATGAAAACCTTTTATGGGAGAATTTGGCTTCAGGGGAGTTTCAGTTTCCTCAAACTAGGGACTATAACTATTCTTCTTTCAGAGCCACACAAACTCACGGAAGGCTTTTTATAGCTTTGTGTCTGGTCTGAGGGTATGTTAGCTTAGGCAGCAAATGTAACTTAGCCTAGCTTATCTTAATTAATGCATCCGAAGCTTAAGAAATATCTCTGATCAATGGATTTTTTAATCCCTCAAAAGGGGGCTACTTTCAACACTCTACAATAGGTGTTTTTACACATCTTAACATTTTGTTAACTATTTTTAAGAGATATCAGCAATTACGTTGGTGAGAACAACCGAGTTACATGAATAAGACCCAATTTGTAACAAACCATAGTTTTCCTTTAAGTGGTTGAGACTTCTATGATCAGACATTGTGATCTCATGTTCACTTTGACAGTATTATACTATACAGTTGCATGATCACACAAAGATTGATAGTTGATAGTTTTCTGAGACATGTTTTGATATGTAGGTAGGAAGCTCTGACCCCCGACAGTTCTGGATTTAATTTTCAAACATAGCTTGCTGATGTTGGACCATCCACACAGCACTTGAAAAATCTTTGCTTTCAACGTGGAACAATAAGATCAATCACAATCAACATGATGTTCACTGAAGTAAATGGAAACAATAGCTGCCTGGAATGCTGCCTACAATGTTAAACTTGTGTTGAGATATTTAAAAGACCGTTACTGTGCTATTGTCAACAAGCTGTATCACACTCCTCATTTTCCTTCTTCCCTGATTTGGCAAACCACCCAGCTTGTGCTCATAGGTGAATGCAGCTTGGTATTTTACAATCAGCAATATCCACACAGGATACTGCCATTATAATCACCCATAAACTGTGTTTAGTCTGAAATGTACTATTATTATTAGAGGAGTAACTCAAACCCCTGCTAAGTCTCTTTAAATCCCAGTCGTGCCTGGACTGTGAGAGTGACCCTCCATCTTTTTTTTCCTTTTTATTTTAGACTGTCCAAAGCCTACATCAGTGGTTTTGATAGTTTAGGCATTACTATGGTTTTAGAGTTTGGGTTTGTGGTAGCCCTTTTTATACAATTTGCATTAAAAGAATCCCAAAATGAAGAATCCCTTAGTGCTGAGCTGTAGCCAGCGGAGATACCATGGCTGTCCAGAACCATTGGCAGGATATTTGTAAAGTAGCAGATTGGCTGAAGGTACGCTAGCCAGCCCATCTGAATTGGCTGGACAAATCCCTGAAAGAACCCATGCTGCTAATCCGGAAACCCTCTGATCAAATTAAAACATGTGAGTGGATGAGGAAAAATCTGCAAATCTGTGGAACACTTCCAGCCGTCTATGAACAGATCTATGACTATGTGTCTCCTTTTGTCTCATTTGTGGGAAATCCTTGGATTTCTGCACAGGCTTCATTTAATTTAAGTGAAACTCAGGTAGCCGGGCAGACTGGATGCAGAACACAACCTATTAAACTGAATGTTGTTTGGGTCTGAAGCTAGTGCTTCAAATGTGAAATGGTAGCAAGAGTAGTACACAAGATGTAATTTTAAGGAAAGTAAGTCTGACAAACTGTAGAGGTCAAAACACTTGACTTTCCTCAGTGCTTTATAGTAAGATATTCTCAAATAACTATTTCAGAACTGTACATAATAAACTTTAAAAATCTCAGTGGCCTGTAATGGAACTATATTGCTCTGGCACTGATTCTCATCTTTGCCCCAGAGAGATAATACTTTCTCCACCAACAGTAGCAACAATAGACCACTAGGCCATAAGAGGATGTAAGAGGAAGGAGCCTGTTTGTTCCTCAACTGGAAAATGTCTTAAGTTAGGGTGATTATGCTCATTTGCTCCGTGTTCCTCTCTCAACAAATGGTGGAGATGCCAGCCAAAATGCATTTTAAGAACTGAGCAGGAAGACGTCAAAGTACAGCAAGTTAAGAGGAAACTACACACATTCAGTCAAGCCATGGCATGCTGCTTAAAATTGTGATCAACACAAGAGATAGACACATGCCACTCCCTTCTGCTGGTTATCCTAAAAGCCAAACTTGACTTATGACTTTTCATTTCCCCGTTTGCTGGAGCACTCTTTTAGTCAGCTTAGCTGTTACTAAGAATTTGAGGTAAACAAATCCTCTTGTGGCTGAGATTTAAAACAAATCCTGTGCTTTTCTGCTCCCAGTTGCACTAACGCAGACTGTGAAATTAGCTGAAACAGATGAATGTTACGAAGGGAAACAAGGGTTGCTGGACAAACTGGGTTCTCAGTCCAAGGATGTTTGGCCGAGCCAATTCTTGGCACGTTTCCTTCAAGGTAGAGCCAGTGCAAGCTTGAGATTAACCTCTAAAAACCCTCAATTCGACCAAAGGAATTTTAAGTCGCGTCCTATAAATTGAAAAGTGAGTACAAGTAAGAAAAGCTATTGCTGATGAAATGTTTGACCACCCGTACAAATGCGAAGGCTAATGATGACATTCAATAACATTGTCAATATTGAGCCAAAACACAGACATTACTGTACAGTAAATTGATTGCATTTTGATTTATATCGAGAGCCAACGTTGGATTTATCTCTGCATTTCATGCCTCTTTGAAGAGTGGGAGAGCATTTGCAATTTTGCAGTATTGGCAATAACCTTAAGCAATATGTATTCTTGCCCTATTGCCTGACCTTTAAGAAGCCTCTTTAAATTAGCCAGCCCAGTTATTCAACACAGGCATTAAAGAGTAATGCCCTCGCTCTGGCTCTGAAGCATCCCTGCTAGGGAAACTGCAGGCGATGTCGACTCTCTTGGGTCACATTTTATTAACCGACAGTGACTTCCTGAGCACCTCATCTCACTCATCTTGTAAATGGGAAGCACTGTGGTACAAAGTCAATACGGTTCAATGTGATAGTGAAACAGCTTTGAAAACCTTATGAAACTGGGGAAAATACTGACTTAATTTGAGTATTTTTTTAATGCTGTATTTTCCCTGCATCTACTGTATTTTGCCATTCCATGCCATAAAGCATTAGTGCACCAGTTCATAAGTAGTCCAGGCCAGTGTTTTTGTTTTCTTTACCAAACAAGCATTTGTTTGTGGAGAAAAAAACTGAATAAATCACTTGTATTCATGTTAAGATCTATTTTTACCGGAACCAATGTTTCACAGATAAAACGTAACATTAAATAGTTCCATTTACATGCAAGGTAAATGCTAAACGCCATTTTTATCCTCAAAGTGTGGAAGTATCTTAAGCTGCCGTATCACAAGGGATTCAGTTCAAAAAGCCCAAAATATACTCCTGAATTACAAAGCTAATAACATTTGTATCCAAGACTCTCAATAGTTAATAACCCTTCTTCTTACATGTGTCCTGGAAATGGTTGAGAATCATTATTCTATCACGGAGATTTTAGGGCTTGAAGGGAGGTTTTAGTGTGTGTTTATTAGACTCACAGGTGCCATGCTTGCTTGTTGCACCTCAGCTCCAGTCGTTCATCAAACAAAGCACCTACGTTATGACAGACAGTCCAGTGTGGAGAATAAACTTAAGAGAGACTGTGTGCTATTAAACCACTAAATGCATACAGTTCTGTTTTCTGACATAATATCTTGATATATATTTCCCATTAATCACTTTTGCGATTTGTGCAGTTTCCCGCAAACTTCCCGTCACCGTTGCGCTCTGTAATGCTATTGACCCGTTTCGATGGCTGTGCACGCATTTCAGAATGGTTTCTCAGATATTTGTTATATGTTTTTTAAAGGTATTAATCGCTCAATGACTGCCGTCCTGCTTTACCAGGGTTTTTGCCACAGAGCAGAACAAATAAAGAAGGCGACACATTAACAATGGAAAAAACCAAATGTTCCAAGTCAGCAGTCTGCAGTTCTGACTACGCGTGCAATAATTGGGGTCGGAGATATTTTTTCTGTGTGGCACTTAGTCCATTGATTATGATGTTTAGTTAAGTCTGCGTGAGCAAAAGTACATTAAGAGCATTCGGGTTCTTCAGTATGAAAAGTTCAGTTTTTGCGTAGGTGGTGGTAGAAAGTTATGCCACTTGAAACTGAGCTGGAAATAGAGTGTAAGCCATCTGCTTAACTTGCTGGACTAAATCGAGACAGAAAAGAAAGTGTTTGTTTGGTCGCAGCTTTGAACATCACTGTCAAGACTGGCAGCGAGCAGCAATACCCCAGGAATTAAAAAATCAACACTTTTGAATCTAAAGTAAACAGGTATGTTAATCCATCAGACATCATCTGAGACCCCCTGCCATCTCTCACAGTAGGACTTCCATCCTTTGCTGTAATTAGCTCATTTTGGAATGACATGACAGCCAACAAAATCTGAAATGAAAAAAGAGAAAAGGTTGAATAAGTTTCCATGGAGACCAGAACCATTTCAAGTCAAGCCTCACTTTACCAGACTTAAACATATGTCAGTATTTATGTGAAAATGAAATGTGCACATTACAACTATGTGCATGTGAAAAAGGAGGAAAACTCTGCAGTATTGATGAAGTATTCCAAATGGTCAGGTAGAGACTTGCCTCACTTCAGACACGTCTGATATTTTGGTGAAATAACACAGGCTGTTTACTGCTAGAAACCTGTGGTCAATCACCTTTAAAAGGATGGTTAAAACAAAAAATAGCACAAGTGCTGCAACAGTTGGGCATAATGTCTGGCATATAGCTACCATTATTGCCCCTGTCTGTTTTCCAGCACTCCACTCTTATCCTACCAACGTGTGTGTCTTAAGTGCCTTACCCATCAATCATTTTTATGCTGCAAGAGGAAGATTTATTAGACGAGGAATATGGTTGGAGATGAGATTCATCTCTGGCTCAAATAATGGGCAAAAACACTCCCAGATGCTTCCACACACAGGTTATACATATGCTAGCTTATGAGTAAGCAGTTATTACCGAGCTGTGACTAAATGTGTCCATAGATACTGAGTTAAACAGGTTGCCGGGGATGATACGCACGACAGGTTTACATGGAGAAACAGGGCGAAGCGGCCTTTGCATTGACATGTAGCGCAACTGACACGTCTAGTTGTGCCTCACTGTCTCACACAGCTGACGCTGTACATCTAAAAGACAGGAGACATCTAGACACGCAACGTGTACAGTAGGGGAACAACTCGACGGATATAAAAACGTTCTTTCCTGTCTTGAGGAGATGGAGCACATACAGTAGCTTTAAATGAGCTCCCTGACAGGCAACTTTCATAGTAAAAGAGCGCTGTGGTGAAACATAGCTCGAGGCAGCGCTTAAAAAAATCTGGCAATATTTCATTGTGAAACATGGAAAGCTCAATGTGTCCAACAAAGCTCTGCCTTTAAATCCTCCCTCAGTGTGAGAGATAAGCATGCTACAGCTTTTAGAGATGACAGTGAAATGTATTATGCTTTAACAAGATAAGAAGTTGGCCGAGGTTGACGTGTGCCGTTTCACCCGTTCAGCAACAGATTTCCCTTTCTGCTCTATGTACTGTGGAAACATCAAATTGTCAGTTCGTGTTCGGACCAAGAGGGAGCCACTGTGGGAGAAAGCCACATGATGCATCAGAAACAGAAAATAAAGTCTTGCCTGTGTGGACATCTACAGCCCTCCCATGAGCAATGAAAGCCAAATGTGAGAAAACGAGTGTTACCCCGTATCATCACTTCTTTTGATTTCAGTAAGACTGATCTCTACCTTGCTGTGTAGGTCGGTGATTTTACAACAAACTAGGGAGTAAAAAACCTACTTTGGACTGTGAGTTAGCACCATGCCAAAAACATTTCAAAGTTTATTTCAATGCTTTTATAGTGAAGCCAAACCAGGTCCAAACTCCCAATCAGTCTAAGATGTAATTCCAACTTCCATTCAGCTGATCCAAAATCCCATGTTTGAGTCATTCTATAGTAAAATGTAATGCTAGCAGCGCAGCACTGTCGGTTGTTCGCTCAGTATTTGCTATGAAAGTCGATACATTACAGGGTGAATCAAAGGATGAACTGTAATATGATCCTGATAACACTTTGGTTTTCGTTACAGTGAGCATTATAGCCTCTAGTCTCTAGGTCTTGTTAACTGACATTTAAAAGAAAATGCAGAAGTAAAACTATATTTTGTTATTGGTAGATAGAACGGCAAATTAACCATCAATGCTTTGTTACAAATCTAGCCTTAGGAACTGTTTCTAATAATCTACCCTTGTCCTTAAGGGCTCAATGGTCTGGAAATATGACTTGGAGCTTGAAGCCTTAAGTCTCATTTTGATCAAAGGTTTGCGAAGAGACATGTTGAAACTCGCAACCAATTGTGTGCAACGTTCTGAAACCTGCCAGTTTACACCAATGCAGAGACTCTGTACTTCCGTTCTGACTGCCGGCTTTTTGTAGCTGGATAAAATCTGTAATTTGCGTCTTGAAACATGAATGAGGAAAGTGAGTTACTTGCTATAGCTGCATCTCTAGTATTGATGACACAGCGGAAGCATGATGGGTCGACCTGCTGACTCATAACAGACTTCACCTGTTGACTTCGCTACGAGCTGATTGGCTGTTGAAACAGGTGACGCCTTGTGTTGTAAACCAGCCACTGGTGACTTGACAAGCTGAGTCACAGGTGACGCCAACAGCCCACTTGAGTCCAGCTGAGACGGGCCAATTTACGCCACTGCAACCAAAAATGGTTTTCTAAAAACAACTGGAAGCCAACAATGGAATGTCCCATTCCCTTCTGTGCATTTTTCAGGGTGCTACGTCTCTGTAGTCCGTTTAGCTGCAATGCTCTAAGCAAATCCAAAAAAGCACCTCACTCAGATTACAATAGGCGTAGGTTTCACTTTGACACTATCCAGAACCACTGCCAAACTTCCCCACCCCCAACACAGCCCTCCCAAGACTTTTCTCACAAATAAAAGAGGCAGCCTGCCATCTGTTCTTTTCTTTTGTAGCCAACAAACATGTTCATTATAATAATTAAGTCCACGAGAGAACTGTTTCATGAAGAAAACTATTTAATGGTGTATTTTCTGGATTTTTAAACGTACTTCGACAAGTACCCTTTTCTGGTTTGATCGGACTTTTCCAGCTTTGCTTAAACAAATCATTTGAATGACATACAGTACGAATTAAAACATTTGTACATTATGGTTTTTTTTGTTCACGTGTGAACATTAAAAAGTAACACCCTTACTTTGACTTCACGGGATCCCTGCTGCGAAGTGTAGCCGACGCCGATTCCCTTGGGGTTTATCTCATTTGCCAACTGTGGCTTCCTGTCCTCTCACTTCCCTCACCTCCTCAGAGAGAACGGCAAGCAAATCTCTTTTCAAATCGCACAATTCACTTCAAAACAAATGTAATATTTTTTTATTGCACTTTACTAAATGAATGTGCAACCGATCCGTGCTTTTAGTATATTCTGATTAAAATCATAAAGAGGTTCTCTTGTTGTTAGTTTTGTTTGCTTCCAATTTCTTTGCCAGTTTTCTTCAGATCAAATAAAGTGTTGTGGCGGAAATCTGGAAAATGAAAACCTTCTGAAACAACAAAGTATTTTGAGTATTTATTAAGCTCTCTGCGCAGAGAGGACCAACTGTTGTACACGCAAAGAGTGTCTGACAACAGA
>JAVQJD010031601.1:0-49206 GCA_036023655.1 Nannoperca australis | reverse complement strand
AAATTCAGATTACAGATTAAATGCAGTAGAACCCAATACCTAATTGAAGGTAATAAATAAATAGTCTGCAGTATTTATAATGAACTACAATGATAAACACAAGAAAATCAAAGATTTTAGACTGCTTGGAGCTGCATAATTTAACTTGAGAGACCTTTCAATTTGGAGGGAAATGAGTGTAATCCCCCTGAGCAAGAACAGCTTGTCTCTCTGCTGTTTGTGTGCCAGGAGACAGAATGAGAAAACACAGAGAAATGTTACAGAAATTGGACATTTGTCCATCGCAGGGCTTTTCTCCCAATACAATTACACATTTGATTAGAAATGTACAACATCTTTGCAGACCCAATTGCGTTCATTCCTACATATACTGTATATACAGTATATATGCCCTTTAAAGGCACTGAAAAGCTGTGCCTTTAAAGAGCAATAGAATTAACGTCTTTTTTTTTCAATTAACACTTGATGAAGGTAATAGAAAATGTAAATCATACTTTGGTGTTTCATTTTTACCTCTTTTTTCCTTGTAGTCTTTCTAACGATGAAAGTTAAGCAGTGAGAGTCAATTTATGTCTCTGATGTACATAGTCGCCCGTAGAGAGGTGAATCTGTGTGGGACAAACTCGCTAATGACATTCATATCACACATTTAATGTCTGTCAAAGTTGTATTTTTAGCCTGCCGTACTGTTAGAGATGCCGACCTTTAGATATTTTTACTTTCCTGAGAACACACTGTAAAATGTTATTAAAAGAATTAATAGCTTATGAAATACTGGTGGCAATGTGGGATGTTGGAGTCTCCTATTTATGTAAGATTCCTCTTGAAATCTGCGGTTTTCAGGTCAGACACCGAAACTGCAACATCAATCATTAGGGGCCTTTCTTATTCATTGTTACATAAATTATAATCTTTAAAGTAGATGTTTGACATTTTGAGAACATATTTTTGCATGTCTTCCTGTTTACAGTTTGACAGTTCTGTCTTGTTTTCTTGTCAGGTCACTATGTCTTTAAAGTAAACGAAGATAAAAGCAGATCTTTTTTCTGTGATCTGTTAGAATTCAAAGGAACATTTCTGTCACTGGCTCTTTTGCTCCCAAATCCAAATCGTTTTTCAAAAACTTGACAAGAAATGAGTCACAGCATCAAGGCCAGCCTGGCTCCGCTTTGTCCAGATTTTCACTGCTCTCTAGAGTTGTTTGGGATTTACCCGACTACTCATCCACAGGTAACACCATGTATGTCTTTCCTGCAGCTGTTTGAGTTTCCTCCTCGAGAACCTGTTGTGGAGAGGCCTTCCTCTGGCACTCAGTGTAGCGAAACTCCTGTGAGTCATTCTGCTACATGCCTACATCTCTCTCTCTCGCTCTCTCTGGTGTTTATTAAATTCACACCACCTGCCCCATTGATTCCTAATGAAGTTTAGCCCTTTCATAGACATGAAGATGACTAAGAACTGTTCTGTGCATGCTGTTAGCTTGCTGTTGTTGTTGTCATTGTTGAAAGTGAGGAACAGCAGGGACGCCTCTACTGGATTAAAATGAGCTTTATGTTCTTGGCAAAACCTTCATCTTCTTCTTTGTACAAACCAATACAAATGCAAATCAATATGAAGCATTTGTCTGCACTCAATGTCCTGATTTGTCCTATTCCTCTTTGCAAAGTCACCCTTATTGGCATGAACCACACCTGATCTGTCCACCTCAGCCTGAGAACATGACAGGCCAGGTGAACTCATTCCTCCTCTTAAGAAAAAGCCTGGGCATTAAAGAAAGCTCTGCTGGATGTTGCGTTAGACTAAATCAATTTCCTGCCTCAACTCAGCAGCATTTCAGGGCATTTTATTTTCTGTGTCTGTATTGATCACCAAAACAATTGTACTGCCACCCAGGATGCTCAGTAAATGCAGCGATAAATGTGAATCAGAGACAATGGAAGAGTTTATGACCAGCTGATGAGCCTCGCGGGATATCGATTACAAGAGTGAGACCCCATCTTAGTGTCTGTCCTGCTGAGCAGTGTATAAGCGAGTCTGAAAATGTGTGAATCTTGAAACCTTTAAAATGTTTTTAATGCTTAAGACATTATGCCTCGTTCCTGCCAACCCTGTCTCCTAGAAATTATGTTTATATACCACTAATATATATACATATATATACCACCTGGTTTTGAGGTAAAAGTAATGCCTCCTAGATTGTGATTTTTATCAACATAATGAGGTAACGTTGTTAATTAACGTATCTGGAAAGTCGCTCACAGCACTTGGTTAAGGTTAGGGAAAGATACCTTAACTTCCTCTACGTCTTGTGTGTAGTACAAAAATGTAGCTTACTCGAAAAATGATGCGAGTGAACATTATCCAAGCAGCAATTTATGTAAAAAAAATAAAACATAAAAAGTTGTATAGAACATAATTTCTAGGAGACAGGTTGCTACAGACCATAATTATGAGTAACCATTTTGTTATAATCCCAAGACCAGAAAAAAGTCACTGCTCGTCTCCCTTCTGCTGACATGGCTGGAATGCATCCCCGTGGTTAACTAGGTTAAATACAAATCTCACAAATGTCAAAAAGCAAGAAGAGCACTTACAGACAAGCTAGACCGCCTAGAGCAAGTTCAATATACAGTATGTTGCGTACAATAGAGTGTATGATGTGAGAGATAAAAAAGGTATGTTTGATAGAGAGAAATGACTGAAAGACTGGCCTCACACATCAGATTAGTTTTTGAAACATATCCACTCAGTGTCTGAGCTCTACTCCCCTTTTAGCAGTACATAAGGGGTGAAGGGTAGAGAGAAGGCACAGAGAAAAGCAAGATCTGAAGAGGAAAACCCAAGAAAGACTGTGACTGGCTTCACTGAGATAAGAGGTGATAATATATATCATAATATAATTTGGAGATATTCTTCTCCCTTCCTCTCTCTCTCTCTCTCTCTCTCTCTCTCTCTCTCTCCGCCACAGTTATTAAGATTACCCCATTTTTGTTGCTGAAAGTATGTTCCCATGTTAAAAAAAAAAAAATCTTTATCTTGTATTTGTAAATACATTGTGCCTTCTATTCTTTCTTGTACAGACCCTTTTATTTTGACATGTACGGTAAATCATTATCAGATGACCTCTGCTTACATGCTCCTTTCTTTGCTTTCAGGAGAACTCTTATCTTGGACTGAAGAGACAGAGCAATCTGTACTCCCAGTAATACTCATGAACCTATTACTGTGACTCCTGCGACACACAGAGTGACTGTGGGTGAACAGAGGAAGAAGGAGTCAGGAAGAACCACCAGGAGGTCATCATAAGTGAAAATCGTTGTATGAAATTAGGCCGTGGTTCATTTTCCACATGGTTTTACAGCAAAATTGCCTATCTAATTTCTATCAAAGTAATAATAGTAAACAATATCTTACATTCAAGTAAATGAGGCATCACAAAATATAATAAAAGATAGTATAGCAGCATTTTAAACCCATGCCAAGTAAAGCAGTTGAAGGATAACAGCATCGCTCACGCCTGCAAACACCCACCAAGAGTTCTGTTTTTGTCTTTTGTTTCACGCTCTGTTTTAAATGGTTGCTATGCCTTAACATAACATTAAACCGCACACATACAAAAACACGTGAAACACAGAATATTTCTGTGCAGGCTAAAAGAAAAAAGAAAAAACCTGGCCAGTTCGCAAACATGTCCTGCTGATTGTTAAAATTAAAATCAACACTTTATTTATAAGAAATCAGGTACACAAAATTATGGTGTTTGAAAAATCTCAGTAGTTATTTGCCCGTGTGATGGCATCACCATATCCAACTGGCAAATAGCTGCTAAAAATGGATTACCTTTATTTTAAGGGGCTCAAAATGAGTATGTTTTGAAAATTTAATAAGGATGATGTTATGTCAGTATGCAGTGTCTGGGAATTGTTAGACTGTGGCTCATTATTATAATATCTAGCAGTCTATTCTTAAGTAACTATCTATAAACTCCATGGTTCTTGATTTTGAGGATTTCAGGAGCTACTTGTTTTTGATATTCATTAATCAGCAGTTTGTTTCACAGTTACTACTCAGACTTCATGTGACTCAGGTGTATTTGAGAAAGACTGAGCTGCTGCAGCTCATTTATATTGTACTACCAACAGGACTGAGAGCTTTATAACAGAGTGAAGGTGCTGCCTGGTTTGTGAGTAGTGATTTGCCAACACAGGTCACAGTAATTGGACAAGCACCCCCCCCCCCCGAAAAATAATGTTTGCCCTACTTCTGCTTTTTACTGCTGCAAAGGAAGAGATCCGCATTAACAGGGATTTGAAGCAACAAGTAAAAGTAAAATGCAGCAGGTATCCAGCATGAAACATACATTTTTATGCTGCATCTCATTCAGTTTGATTTACAACAATCTACTTGTTTCTCTGTCTGTCAAGTGTCTGGTGGAAAAGTATGAGTGCCAGCTTCAGTCTGCCCATCAATTACATCACCCGAGGCGTCAACATTGAGGCGTAAGCCTCTTCAAGCCTCTTTGTATCCCCCCCAAAGTGCAGCAGGGGCGGCTTCAAGTGCTCTTTAACACGTGCAGCTTTCAGATTGTGCAACACTTTTGGTCAAAACCACCCCTAAATCAGTTATTTTGCACCTCTCTACTCTTACTATGCAAACTACATACATTGTGCATTGTGGAAGTAAAAGTGAATCAGTACATCTCAGTAATTCTATATTCTCCATCGTACTTTATAGTCTATGTACATGTATTGAAACCAACAACTATGTGTTTTTACATGTTTCAGTAACTGTGTAATCTGTTTGTTGATTGTCTCTCTCTCTAATCAAGAAACCTCCTTCTCCTCTCTGCTGGTTTACACATGAACATAGGCACAATCTGCTGAAGCCTCATCACTCAGGAAAGCTGAAAGCATCTCAAAACAGCACCATCTAGGGTCCAGATAACCTCATAGCTGCAAGGAACATGGTCCATGAAGGAAAAGCAGCAATGAGAACTTGTTTTGGTGTAGCTCAAACAGTTTCTGAAGCAGTCATAGACAGTACGACACAGGCACAATGTCAAAAAAACTCTAACGGGGAATACTTTTCATAGTGAGTGTTGAACGATTGTTAAAATAGTAGCAAGTGGCCTGTTGCAGCTTTATCACCAACATCAAACACTCCATGAAACCCTCTCCCACCTCAATGAAAAAACTACATCCTGTGATTCAGCTTTATGCAGGGATTTGCCTCTCTTTGAACGTGATACGGATACCTTTTTCTGGGCCCATGAGTGCTTCAGCCTGCCTCCAAAATACCTGTATAGTGAGAGGGCTGTCCTGGCGCCTGTGGGAAAGAGTGTGGAGGCAATAGGTGAAAAGTGCAGTGGTGATTCCTCGAAACTTTTTTTTCTCTTACACTAACTTATATGGGCATTTGTTTATGTAACCGTGCCTGCAGCGGCCCACGCCTCCCTCTTAAATGAGCTCTAGCAAACCAGAAAGCAATTCAAGGTTCAAATCAGCTGCTGCAACAACTTGGCTGTTAGTTACTTAGAATTACATTATTGTTGGCTAGACCATGGCGTATATTTGTTAATTACTACCATATTAGCTGCATGCATGCACACATGCCTGCAATTTATATATACATGTGTATGTTATAGCCACTGAATCTCCTTCAGCGGTTAGAGGTTAAATAAACTCGCTTAAGGGCAGTTAAGCAGTAAACATTTAACAAAGACACTCAGTTTGTTCTCCCAGATTATCTGGAGACTACAACTGTTTGTCCACTTTCTCCTAATCAACGTCAGCGCATCATCACAACTCATTATTTCTCCTGGTCCCTTGTGCCTGCCATCCCCATTAGAAATGCAGAAGGGCGGAGGGAGGTTTTGAACATCGGGTCAAACCTGTCCTCAGCTTCTCACATGCTGGGCATCTAATAGCTCATTTGATTGCACAGTTGGACATAAATTTGTTATATCCATTGAGAAGCTTTCTACTCAAATGGCGGAAGTATTAGGAAGTGAAATATGAGCAAAGATTAACCTTGAAGATTGCTTCTCAGATGCCTGCTAGTTTGAGAGTTGTATCTACATAAATAAACTTGCTATATTCAGCTTACCGGTAGCATGAACCATTAGGTTTATGGGGTTTGTTCAGTCTCTTGCCAGATATTACATGTGGTTTTGTTTTTACATGTTAACCTGCTAATATTTCTCAAGCCTGATGAGTTGGTGTGAAATGAAAGGTGAGCAATTGTTGAAAGTTTTTCGACTCTGATCTGCTCGTTGACAGATCCTGGCCACTCAGCAAGCTGCATGAAACATCCACTTCACTAACAGAGAGGCTAATGTGTACATTTGTGACTAATATCAAATAAAAGCAGTTGCGTACAGTGCACCTTTTGATGGCTTACATGTAGTGTGCGGTATGATAACTGGATTAAATGGCTAATATTTACAGTATGAGTATGACAAATGTGTGGCATCGAGTCATTTTGTGTGACAGGCGGCTCTACGTATGTGTGACAAGATTTATTGTGTTGCCAATGCACAGGAAGTTGTCTTGTAGTGACTCAGAGGGTGTGCACACGTGTGAAGTAATACTAAAAAAAAACTCTGTTCTTCTTTCTCATGATGCCAACATCATGGACTGTTTGTTGACTCCAATCCAGACAGAAACAATTTTGCTGCAGCTGTTCTTATAACTGTTTGAAATGTTATTAAGTGTAACTCACTGAAGGGATTTGGGGTTGGCTCTCTGCACACCCAAATATCTACGCTGTAAAGAAGGCAATAAGAGAAGGACAGCACAGAGCAGGTTTTCAAATCTCTACAAGACACGTTTTCTGCACCAGTATGTAGGCGTGATATTAAGTAGAAGAAGAGCTTCAAGTGATTTTTTTATTATTTCAAGAAATAATTTGTTCAGAAAATTATCATTAGAAATAATATATTTTCACTCCGTAACCCATAGATATTTAATTTACAGTGACATAAATCAGAGATAAGCAAAAGTTTTTTTCCAATCAATTACCAAAATATTTGAATATTAATTTTAACCTACTCAACTAACAGTTTCAACACTAACTACAATTATAATAAAAATATACCATATACAGCAAAGAATATATATGTCAAAGAAAGGCACAATTTTACATTTAATTTACTTCTAAAGGTCCATAAAGAGTTTAAGTTGACGCACATTTGGCTGATCTTATAGCAAGTCTTAAGGGCACTTAATGCAACTGCCAAGTCTACAAATGGTAAGACTTTCACAGCATTTGGTAACTGCTGATGATCAGTTCATGTAATTTCCCCCAAGAATAGATATAAAGGCTTTTTGGGGAATAAGCAACGCAATATGTAAGATAGTTATCGTATGATGGCAGTTGACAGAGTTTAGGACACATTTGTGGCTCTGTAATAGCAATCTGAAATTATGTGGTGGGTCCAAATTAGGTACATGTGCTGAAAATAGAACATGTTTCCCAGAGTAGGCCTACATGTACAGAGAAATTCCAGGTCTGCAGGTCACCTTAACCATTAAGTTGTTAGGTCAAGTTAACCCCGGGCTGTCTTGGACAAATGCATGCTCTGAATATGTGATAACACATTGCTTTAATTGTGCCAGGAAAACTAATTAATGGAGGAGGAAATAACCTTTTAATGTTGCTACAGTAATTTCCCCAACAAGACGTGGGATCTCAAAATTCCCATGTCACCACAACTTAACACAGCATGAGTCTTCACTCCCACCAGGCTCTGTTTTCTTCAGGAAACTGAGGGGCAATATTGAGGAAAGACAATGACTGATGATCCCTCGTAATCAGCTCTTCTGTTTTACACTTTCTGACTCATGTTGTTTGGGCAGTTATTCATATTTGCTGGGGGTTTATCTCTCTCTCTCTCTCTCTCTCTCTCTATCTCTGTCATATCGCTTGGCTAGAAGAGGAACCGAGCCAGCATTACACCAACAGGCAGACACCCACGTTAGGTGATCCCTTTCACACTTCGAGAACTACCCAGATCCGCCCACATCCCCGGAGAGAGAGAGACTGTGTGTGTGAGAGAGGGAGCGAGAGAGAGGAGGAGGAAGCGGGGCGGGGTGGAGGGGTGACGCCTATTCCTGTGTGCACGTGTGCGTTTGTGTGTGCGAGTGTGTGTTTGTGAGAGGGAGAGGGGCAGACAGACAGACAGACAGCCAGACAGACAGACAGTGCGCGCCTGTGTGTTTCCTCTCCTGCATGACTGCACTTGTGCACCTCCACTTTTAATTGGACGTTGAGAAACGGCCGCTGTGACAGCCGCCGGAACAGCCATGCTCTCCGCACAGCTGAGTTTACAAAGCACCCCAAGTTACAATTGAATACATTTTGATTGCCCTTTCATTAACCCTAAAAAGGGGATAATCCCTTCACGCCACGAAGAACGGGCGAGTAAGCCTGAATCCAGCACTGTCTTTAAATATTGTGTATCAAATGAAATGCATATGGACATAAAAACTGCATTTTTTCTTATTAATGAAAAAATGTGTTATCATCATAATATTTCACAATTAATGTGTGTCCACTCTGACATAATTAAACCTTTGTATGTAATGTTCACACGCTGAAAATCCTTGCAAGCGTGTTAACATTCAGTTGAAGACAATTCATCTCTTTCATCCCTGTGCATGCACGCCGATTCCGCTGATCCTCTTTCCGGTACCTTTGGCTCTGCGTTGATATCTGCGTAGTTTGGTGTTCATAATCGTTTGTCTCCGTCTCCATGCACAGATCCCTCCCTTCTCTTCAGATTCAAACTCCCTCCTCCCTCCTCCGTGCGCTGACACAGTCACTCTCACACTTTCGCGCGCACACGCGAGCGCACGCGAGGACACGTCTCCCCCGCACACTCCCTCCTTCTTGGTGCTGTCTCATTCACTTCAGTACGCCATCCACGCACTGACTCCAACTTGGAGCAGGGGGGGCGGGGTTGGATATATACCTCCGAGAAGAGGCCACAAGCTACACTGAGACTGGACCCACTTGCAGTGCATAGACCACAAGCAAGAAGACTCCGAAGCCGGGAGTAGAAGTACCAACATTTATCCTGGAGCTTAGAGAGAAAAGACAAGCGAAGCCACAACGTTTGGTTCTGCGGACTGTCTGCTGGAGCTCCGATACAACCAATTTGTCACTCCGCTATACACCAGTTTCTCTGGATATAGCAGCTAAACAAAGTTGGTAGTAAACTCTTTGGAGTTTGGTTAGAGTCACATTATTTGTTCTTTGCTTGTGAGAGTGGACTGCACTGAAACTTGGGATCGACCCGTGCGGGGTCGGGCTTGGACCTGGCGCATCATTTCCGCGGCTTAAAACACTGCGAAAGTTTTGTCCAGAGCTCAGATCTGAAGACTTCGAGTCGAGCCAGACTTTGAGCGAACACTCAGCAGCTGCTACCCGAGCCCATCTCCAGAACAGCTGGGCGAGCGGATAGAGAGCCACTGACAAGACTCCAAAGAAAAGTTTTAAAGGTAAGGAAAGACGACGCGCCTTCTACGTCTTTGCTTTTCACTCGTTCAAACGTGTGTTTTCTGTGAATGTGTCGCCGGACGGACCGTCGGAAGATACAACGTGATGTGATGTGAATGTTGTCTTGCAGCTTCTGGGTTTGTTTCAGCGGGTTTGTCTGTTTAAACTCGTCTGTCTCTGTCCATGGTGCTGAAACTCATGTCTCTTCTGCTCTGCTCAAATGTTCCAGCAACGTGCATCACTGATCAGAAACACTGATGTTCCTCACTGAACTGCCTCAGAGCTCTAGTACTATATTGCCTATTACCTACTATTAGTGGGGTCCTATAGTACTTTGTGGTGCCGTTGGATGAGGAGATGTGAATGAGCCGCAGCGGAAAGTTAGATCGTAGCAACAGGTTGCTCGATGGAACTTTCTGCTGTGCTTGTATTGTATCACATCAAGATACTGCAATGTTATAACCTGCATACTGCAAAACCATACAGGTTCACAACAGGCATATCATCTGTTGCAGGTGCTTTTGCAATAAAGTCTTCAACATCTACAAGGATTTGACTCCTTGCAGGCTAGTTGTTTGACCAACTTGCACAGCAATGAACAGACTGGAATTGATTTGCTCTTCTTGTTTCACTTTTCTTTAAGAAAAGAAAGCCTCTAGCATAGAATTCAGCACAGAGATGAAGGTGACCGGTTCATTTAAATGCACTTAATTGCACTTGCATTTAAATGCCTGACAAGTAATAGCTTTATAATGAAATCCTCGTCCGAATCTGAACAAACACACACACACATTCTTAAGATTCTGTCCCAAGATGCAGGGAGTTGCTGTCAGCAACCTGCAGGGATCTGTTTAGTTTTGCCGTTTGTCGTTTTTGCTGTCACATGGATTTGCAGCAAAGCTACCAAGAGGTTTTTGCACACGTGTGCAAGTATCTGCACCAGGCACAGCAAAAGAAAAAGCGTGAGCAATTTGTGGATGAAGGATGACCTGTAATGGCTGCAGAAATGGCTTTTCATAAGTTTGCTTCAGCAAAAGAGAGCAACTTGTAAAGAAAAGAATCAGGTCAGAAATTTGTGCTTGCCTGTCTATCTTTCCCCCTCTGTTGCACTCACACATATACACGCACGAAGGGCAAACATGTATCTTTCAATAGGAAACAAGTTTCATCTTGAACAACATTTTAAAGCTCAATTGTCACAATATAGTGGATGTAAGTCCTGCTGGACTCATCTAGCAGCTTTCCAGGTTTATGCATGAGATGAATAGTAAGCAGTTTGTCTTCAGGCTGTCTCATATATCTTTCTGGTTTAAATAGTCATGCAAATTACTTAACTATCTACAGACATTCATCTGCAGCCTTTTTCTTATTGCTTTACAATGTAGTATTGTTTCTCTTATAAGTTATGTGAAGCTTTCTGCATCTGTGATGAGACAGACTACCACAAACCTGTGCACGGCAGCATAAATAGAGAGCACATTGCTGACGGTAATTTTTGCAATTCTTTACTGTTTTTAACATAGATTTGCAAAAAAATAAACTCCATAACAACACATTCTTTAGGTTGTCTGCTTTGCAGAAATGTTGTTGACGATAGCAAATGGGCAAAGAGGAGAGAGGGACAGAAAGGTTGGGAGGGGGGAGTGAGAGACCATGTAGTGTTCTACGACAGCTGGACCTCTTTCGTTTCACTGTGTGCCTCATCAGATGCCCATTCATGGAGCTTCCGGTTGTTTGGAGGCGGGAGAGAGACTCCCACCTAGACAAAGCCGAGGACTTTGCTGTGTTGCTTATAGCGAGGAGAGGGAGCTTTAGAGGGAGGCAGGGAGATGTGAAAAGAGATGTGAGGAACGTAATTATGAGTTCTCTGTCTGAAAAGTGCAGGTGCTTCTCAAAGTGAATACTGCTATAGGCATCAATTTTCCTGCTGTGTCTCTGCACTGCCCCTTATTTAAGACGAACCCCTCGGTCACATAAAGACAATACAGACATTCAATGCTAAGCCTTGAATAACACTTTAGGCTTCCTTCATACAAACATCATCCTATTCCTGATCATTCCTCTGCATTCTAGTAGCAGCGGATGAAATCCTTGATTTGCTCCACTGACAGGAATCAGTGTCAAAGGAAGGAATAAGTGAGGAAAAATGAGAAGGCAGAAGAATAGCCCTGAATGCATGTGAGAGATGTTGCTGAGCAACAGTGTTTCCTCCTCTTGTCAGTGCTCCAAGGAGCATGTCCCATTATGTCAGCCAGTCCATTTGTGCACAGACACCTTGATATCGACTCTGCGCTCCTCCTCCAGGCAGGGTTAGTCATTCCATGGCAAAGGTCAGAGACTGAAAATGAAGTCTACATAAAGCATGTTTGCAGGATGAGTAACATGGGAAAAGTTAAAGTAAAAATGATTGTGGATGTGTCCTTTGAATGTATGTAGCACCTCTGCAGAGTAACATAAAAATGCATAATTTAAGTAGGTTTTAGTGATGCATCTTCCTTACCATGCATGCATTTGCATTAATGTGCAAGAGTAGATGCATATGCATATCTATAGATGCATATTTCATTTCCCTCTATGCCCTGGTATTCACTGCAGGAAATATTTCCAAAGCAGTTTTTTAGATGCCACAGCAGGGTATGTAATCACACTTTGCCACGGACACAGACAAACCATTTCACTTGTTTACTGCTCAATCGGAGGAGTGCATTTCACAAATAACAGAACTCATACGCGTCTGTGGTTGCCACTGGCAATGCTTCTATGGACGTCAGACTGACGCACATGTTCGCAGTTCAGTTCAATGTGTGGGAGGAAAGAGCAAGAGCTTGGAGATACCAGCCTGCTGTGAAGGACTGTAATTGCAGTGCCAGAGCAATTATGTCCCAAAGAACTGTGCATTTTAGATCATTGAATCTGCCCCGAAACACTATGATACTGATCAGAGGCAAATCCCTGATGCATAAATATCTGTTCGACAATGGGTCCAATTAAAATGCATCTCATGAATATTGTGAAAAATATGCATTTCATTTGGAGAAAACTTTTATCCTGCATACTGATAGCTGTTGGTTATTTAGATGTTGGACCATACTGACAGATTCCCCCCCCCCCTCTTTTTATTCCCTGTTTCTGTGCAGCACCCTCACTGAGACAAACAAGACACTGTCTGATGCACTAAAATCTGCAAATCCAACAATTCTTCAGAGAGGCTTTAATCGATAAGTCAACAGATCTGAAACAGGTGCAGTAACTTGCAACAAAGAAGTCAAAGAAAAAAAACCTGGTTAAACCAGCAATCACAGAAGAGAGAACAACACCATCCTCTATCTAAGGATGGACCCAATGGCGCGGTCAGCTCTTACCGGCCCCTGTGTGGCCCTTGTACTGCTCTTCTTCGGTTTGACCTCCTGCACTCCCTCTGGCCCAGCCTCTGCCACCTGCGCAACCCTGGAACAGAGTCGCTTCTTTGGCGTATTCTCCTCCACGACGACCCTGCCCTCCACACCATGCTCCTGGACCCTGCAGAACCCTGATCCTCGCCGCTACAACGTCTACATGAAAATCACCAAGCCCACCGACTCCTGCGTGCCCCGCCAGATCAGGACCTTCCAGTTTGACTCCTTCATCGAGACCTCCCGTACCTACCTGGGCATGGAGAGCTTCGACGAGGTGGTCCGGCTGTGTGACGCATCAACCACTGTCACCTACCTGGAGTCCAGCAAGCAGTTCCTGCAGATCCGCAAGGTGGCCCCAAGCAACGGCCTGGAGATTGTGGAGGGGCAGAATGATGTCAGTGAGTTCAAGGCTGAGTTTCTGGTCGTTGGGAAGAGGAACCCAAGTATGCCTGCCTGCCAGATGCTGTGCCAGTGGCTGGAGAAGTGCCTGTCCAGCAGCACCCATGATTATCCCTGCGGCATCATGAACACACCCTGCCAGTGCTGGGAGGCCCCAAAGAGGAAGCCAGGAAGCTGCTACAGGGGTGGTGTCTACGTTGAGAATTGCCTTCCTGTTTCCAGAGACAACGGACGCGATGCTGAGATTATCAGTAAGTTTCTAACATGTTTGGTTCCAGAGTAAACTTTATAATATATAAAGGAAAGGGAGAGAAAAACAATTATTTCAATTTTGCCTTCAAAGAAAACACAGTGTGTTTTTTTGCATTGCTGTGTTGTTTTGTAATGACATCCACTAGGGTAGACTGTTGATAGTAGGAGATCATGTTCTCCAGGACCCCACAGCTCTGCAGGTAGTCTCCAGCCTTGAAATCACTCAGTGTTTGTGTCTTAGGAGCTGCTAAGGGTAATGATCCATGTCTGCAGAGAAGGCAAAGGATGTGCACTCCGCTGCCACAAAGTAATGAGAAGTAAATCAAAGGTGTTAGTGAAATTTGCTGTTGCAACTTAAGGCCTTATTGGCAAGACTGCCTGACCCACACACATAACCAGCTTTCCATTTTCTCTGAGGGCAGGCATGTTAGGTTTAATGCTTGGCAAGGTGTCTGTGTTTTGGGGAGAGATAGAGGACATGTTTGTGCATTAGGTTGGCAGGAGGGGAGGGTAGAAAAGAGCACAAAGACCTCACAGTTAGCTGGCAAAGGAAATCGAAGTGCAGCAGTGGTTGTCATAGCAACGTGCCAGTCAGCCTCACACACCGCTCTACCATGGTTCACACCAAGTGGTTAAAAGCAAACAATCACCATTTCAAATGGAATATCTGTCGGCTCGAGTGCTCGGTTCTGCTTAGAATCGTCCTTGCTCATTCTTTGCACATAAAACAAATATTACTCACTTCTGGTTATTGTATATGTGGAGTTTACAGTGGAGGTGTTTGTTGAGTCATGCTTTTTTGTACACTTTTTATGTACAAATAAAGTGGGGACAGCAAGTTTTATTCAACTGAACGGTAATTCCTTGCAACAATATCAGTTTTCAACTTTGCTCAGAATCTGTCCTCTTCTTTTCTCTTCCTGCAGAGGGTTGGGCTGGCTGGGGCCGCTGGTCAGTATGCAGCCAGGAATGCGGTGGTGGAGTCCAGGTGCGCAGCCGATCCTGCCAGCCTGAGGATGGTGTGTGTGAGGGAACAGTTGAAGAAGGGCGTGCCTGCAACCCCCAGCTCTGCATTGGTAAGCCCACCTGTCATTTAGTCATTTAGTTGGGAGCACTCAGCTGTGCGTGGCTCAGATTCAAGGCGATAATCATGCAATTTTCTAATTCTCTCAGGCAAAGAGCGGAACAGGAGCCAGGGTCTGCGAGCCATCGTCGGTTTGAAGAGAGACGATGATGATTCTAACCATGGAGTTATTGCAACCCAAACAGGTGCGATAGGAAGGCCTTGTTAATGGACTTTATTTCCACACTGTGATGTAATTAGGGGTTATCTATTTATGCAAAATGCAGATTTTGCAGATGTGAAGAAATTACATGGCTTACTGCAAACTATCTGCATTCAACCACAGAAGTTAAAGGCAGACAATAAAAAAAGTATTTGAGGGTGTTGAGGGCCTGGTGTGCTGACCCTCTTTTTCATGTTTTTTCCACAGTAGATGATAAGACAGATGAGTGGTCCTCCTGGAGTGGATGTTCAGTCACCTGTGGAGAGGGCTGGGAGAGCCGTACTCGCATCTGCGCTACTTCCTCCTTCACCACCCAGTGCACCGGACCCCTGCGTGAGAACCGGCCCTGCAACAACACAGCCGTCTGCCCCGGTCAGTGCTTGGCTCCTGCCCTCTAAAAGCCATTATCCCTTAATGATTTCCCTTTTTACAGCAGAAGTCACAAAGGAAAAGTAGATAAAGAGATGCAGGCAGTCAAAGAGGCATCTTTGAGCTTTCACACACTGACATTTGGATTGTGAAAAAGAGGCTGCAATTCAGTATCAAGCTAATTTTCCTAAAAGTTTGTACATTTAGTGCAGTGTCTTTTGTGCGGAAAACAACCCCACCTAGTGGAGAGTTTACAAAATATGCCTGTTGTGCATAGCCTGTGAAGTCAAAATACCAGTTGCACATTTTGCACAAAGAAACTATACCTTCCCTCATCAAAACATCCCTCTGTGTTACCCATGTGCAGTGGATGGTGCTTGGTATGAGTGGACCCCCTGGAGCCTGTGCTCATCCACATGCGGCCGTGGTTACCGTGACCGTACCCGCACATGCAAGCTGCCCCAGAATGGAGGAGAGCCTTGCCGCGGCCCTACAAGACAAACCAAGTTCTGCAACATCGCTGTCTGCCCAGGTGAGACAGGGATCTTAAGGTTTTAAATAATCTTTTCATTTAGGTTTGAAGATATACTGTGATGATGTATAAAAGGGTTCACGTAAACCCAGATCTCATTTTCAAAAAATTGTTATTTGCCAATTTGTTCTTTTACTATCATACTTGACCCCTCAGCTAAATGATTCATGTATAAGAGCTAATTAAACCACTTATTGGCATCACCACCATTAGAAACAGCAATGACAGTGGCAGGTTGACATTACATCTGACGCATCCACAGAATAAAAGTCTCTGTGGGCATTACTCAGTGACTGTATAATATCTGCCGGTGACTCATACCGTGCTCATGGTCACTCAATACATTAGAAGCTTTTTCATTTTCTGCCACCTACTTGTGTGCTGAAAGGTTTAAACAAATTTTGAAGTCACAGCTGCAGTTTGCACAGTTAGTTTTTTCCACTTTTTCCACACCAGGTTTGGTGGGTATCATCATCACGTGTGTTTTTATTTAAAAAGCAACGTCTTTGTGTACTCAACAGTGTATTTCCCTGTTGCAATTGCATGTTACCATCAGCAGATGTCTCTATGAGCCACAGCTGAATTTCAGATTACATCTGAAACAGAGGATGGGCTGTTAGGCAAAGTCATTATTGAGAGATGATTACACATTTCATTTGAAATTGAAAGGCTTAGAAAACTGAGTCAGCCTTAATAGCCAAAATCTTATTTTGACCAAACTTTTTTAAGACTGCACTTCATTCAATCTATTTTACCATCTTACAAGGCAGCACTTAATTGCAATAGTTATCAGTTTTTTTCTATTTTTAAGTTTTTTTTATCTTTCAAGACCCCAAATTGAATCTGGAATATGAAAAGTGTTTCCCTGAGGTCAATCATTATTCTTTCTCATTAATGCCCCAAATAGAGTTTTTACAGTAGTATTGCTTCTCACTAAGGCAAAGAAAATTGGTTTCTTGGTCCACAAGATTTACCTTTTTTTATTAGAAAATGTTCTTCTAAGTCAAGCGCACTAAACAATGCTCGTAGTGTCCATAATAAAATTAACTTGTTTTGAGGACAGTGGATTGGCACATGAAGACATACTTGTAGGACAGATAACTGAGCTCCAACTATCTGTTTCATTTAAACTCAGCTGAAGTAGGTCATGTGAAATGTTAATGTGTGCTGTGATGCCTGTGGCTTGAGGGTCTGCCTTGTCCTTGCACTCACCGCAACTCCATGTTCTATCTGTTCCTCTGCTTCCCTCTAGTGGACGGATCCTGGAATGAGTGGTCTGCCTGGAGCACATGCTCTGCTTCTTGCTCCAATGGCACCATGAAGAGAACACGGGAGTGCAACGGGCCATCCTATGGGGGCTCTGAGTGCCACGGCAGCTGGAAAGAGACAGCCAACTGCTTCCTGAAAGATTGTCCCGGTAAAAAAAGAAACCATATACATTTGCCCATATTCATGATTCACTATGCAAATATAAGATAAATGAATTAGACATCACAGTTCAGAGTTCATGGTGTGAAATATTCTCTGTTTTTAGTTGATGGTCGCTGGCATGCATGGAGCACTTGGGGCAGCTGCAGCAAGACTTGCGGTGGAGGCATCCAGCAGAGACAGAGAGTCTGTGAGGGACCTTTCTTTGGTGGAGAACCTTGCCCCGGTGATAAGGGAGAGCAGAAGCGTTGCAATGAGAAGAGATGCCCTGGTTAGTGACTCCAATACGACGTAAAACGGTGGCCACACTACAGTACAATTTAACAAGGAAAGAGATAACTTAGTGAACTTCTTATCTTTGTAACTTTATAGAGCCCCATGAGATCTGCCCTGAGCAGAACACTGGAGATGTTGTGTGGAAGAAAACCCCCGCCGGAGACATGGCTGCCATTGTCTGCCCTGCTGATGCCTCAGGTACAGCAACAGCGAGGACAGCAACATGCTTTGTCTATTTCCCTTGGACATGTTTGAATGTTTATTATCTCCCATCATGTCAACTACAAGGATGTCTTTCATTAACAGGTCTGATTCTGCGCCGGTGCACCCTGGATGCTGTAGGTCTGGCCTCCTGGGAGATCCCAACTCACATCAAGTGTGTTTCCAAGAACTATGAAACCATTCAGATGCTGGTAAGCCCTGAAAACGTACCCTAATTAAAATGATAAATGCCTCATCTGCTCTGTACACATATCTTATGGCTAATTTCCCAGTAGTGAAGTCAAACCAGCGAATGTCAAAGATTCAGATTAACCTCATCACTCTTCTTCTGTAGTCGAGGGACTACAACTCCAAAGCGCAGATGGGGCAGAGTGTGGACGGGGTCGCTGAGGTGATTTCACGCCTGAGATTTTCCTCCGACGAAGGGGCCAAGTACAGCGGAGACCTCTTGGCCGTCATGGAAATCCTGAAGAACACCACTGAATTGTACAAGGGAACCAGGCTGAGATTGAGCAATGCTGATGTCGAGGTAAGCTGAAATCAGATTAGTTAATAATGGATTCTGGTGCTACATTATGTAGATATTCTCTGACCAAAAATAGTTTATAATTAAGCTGGATGTGGTATTTTCTTACACCTCTGCCTCCATTTGATGATCTGCAGAACTATGTCCAGACCATCAGCAACTTACTGAAGGAGGAACATCGTGACAAATGGGAAGAGGCACAGCTGGTATGTGATAAGAGGGTGCATGTATGAGTGCATGTGAGCAGGGGAGAAAATAAGACTGCTATGCTAACGTACTTGTGATGGGATGAGTGTGTGCAGGATAAATTCAGGGAGAGAGTTCTCTGGGTGTCTATAAGAAGTTAGTGTGAAAAATGTGAAAATGAGGGGGGGTAGAGTATCACTGGCTGGTGCGTTTGCAATGATTAAAGCTCTCAAATGCCCTTTTACTTACCCAGACATTGGATTAGAATGGAATAAAGTATGACGCCAAAAGTTAAATTGATATCAGAATAGAGTTATCAACTAGTTCTACCTAATGTTTTTAGATCTCTTCATAAAATATTCTTACAACTGACTAAACAGAACTTTGACTCATTCGACCACCTGTTGATGTACTTGCTTCCCATTTCTTCAATCAGTGTGTGTCAAATCAGTGTTCCTGCTACAGTGAGTGAAGAAACTGTTTAATTAATCGGTTTTACTAATCAAGTTCCCTGTGAAACATGGGAAAGTGTAGAAAAGATAGACAAACTCAAATGCAAAGCGGAAACACAATTTTGTTTGTGCACAAATTGAAAACTGGATAGTAATTTACCAAGGCCACTGCGACAGAGAGACAACGAACACCTCAAGGTGACAGCGAGAGAGAGAAAGAGAAAGAGTGAGATTGAATCAGAGAGAATCACTACGCCCACTTTGCAATCTGTGAGTGTCTATGCCTTCCTACATACCGATGGCAGTTGTAAGGGGACACAGACAGCACATCGCATGCAAGCACACACCTTGCGCCCACATCACTGCAGTTCTGCGTCAGAGACACGCAACTCAGGCAGCCCTCCCTTCCACCGAGTGAGGGGACAAAAAGACCTGAGTATGAATCAACCGCCTGCCCATTTATGGCCTTAAGGAAGTTCTGAGGTTGCATAGCAGCAAGAAGTGTTTTTTTTTTCCTTCTTTTTTCACTCCACTGCTCAGCGCTCTGAAAGAACAAGTACAAACTGGACTGACAGAGAAGGAAATCTAGATATGGGCATGTGCTCAATAAACTGTAGCCCTCCCCAGGGCTCAATTAAATTCATTTTACAAATTGCATGTAATGAAACCGTATGAATGTGCCTCTGCCCCTTTTCCCTTATTTACCTCGTTTCTGACTCTTCCTCCTTTTCTGTTCCTTTCTTCTTTTATCCAGATGGGTGCTAACATTAAGGAGTTCCTCCGCCTTGTTGAGGACTTTGTGAACATGATTGGTATGCAAATGAGCGGCTTTCAGGACATTTATGAAGTCACCGAGAATTTAGGTGAGCCCTAATTTCTTCTGCCAGCTGCTCTCTGCTCATGTCTAGTCAGGGTGATTTGTCCTTTCTCCAGCCAGAGAGAGCATCAATCTTAATCTCGCTTGTGAATCTGAGTCCATATCAGTCGCAGCAGAATGCATCTGTTATCACTTTGACAGAGTACATCAGCTATACCATATTACATGTGCCATCTCCAAGATGTTGTGCATAACAGAAGTATATTTGGCATAACACATATTTGGCTTTTACACAAACTTAGCAATTTCTCAAATACTGTAAGAATAACTGTAAACTTCACACTCTGAATCACTCTCTGTGACTTGCGTGACAGTTTTGGCTCAGTGAAGGTGATATTCTCACAGGATTTAGTGGGGAATGTGTACTCCAGTCAGACACACATGACGCATGAAACCATAATGTCCTTGGCATTAGACAATTCTTCAACCAACACAGTGTAGTAGGGGGAAAAAACTGTGTAGAAGTCGTTGACCTCTAAGTGCTGTTCACTAACAAAACCCCTATCTTTTAATCTTTGTCCTTCTCAGTGCTGAGCATCCACAAGCGCCCGACAAGTACAAGCTCCAACTTCACCTTCCCTGTGAAGGGCTGGAGGGGCATGCTGGACTGGGTCAGGACCTCTGAAGAGAAGATCTCAGTGTCCCGTGATGCTCTTTCCATTGAACAGACTGGTAAGATCAAACAAACATAATTTTCTAGATCAACCAATCAATGTGCTGTCCTATGAATTTGAGTCTAAGCAGGCATTTTATTCTTTCCAGATGGCAACGATGCTTTTGTGACCGGCATCGTCCTCTACAGAAACCTTGCTTCTATTATGTCCTTCCAGAGGTAACACAATTTCTCTGCTTTTATACATATGAAACTGGCCTTCCATGAAATATATTTTGTTGTCACAAGAGGGCGCTCCTTACATTTATTGTGAGGCCTTGCAGATACCTCATGTCAAACCATGACCATATATATTCAACTTTAATGTCTCATATGGACGACACTGAGTGTGTAATGTTCTGTTTCTCCACAGTAACACCACCCTCCTGAACTCCAAGGTGGTGACAGTGATCGTCAAGCCCACCCCGAATCTCCTGTCGTCCCCCGTTGAGATTGAGTTCCCCCACCTCCACAATGTAAGTCCACAATGATATCCCAATCTAATGGAGCCGTTCGAAAATATCAGCCCCCCTCTGGGCGTTTGCTCACCGCGGTACACAGAGCCTGACATTTTGTTGACATTTGCAGGGACACTGTGACTTTTACTTATACTTGTGTCAGTTGAAACCCGGCAAAGTTCACAGCAGAACCAAACGGTCAGCTGACGATGATGAGAAACCATGCGCAGCAATTAGTCTCTGCAGGAGATAAGAAGCTGTATTTAGTTGCGTGCGTGTATTACGTGCGAGGGCGAAGAGAAATGTGGGCAGGTGGCTGTCAGCAAGCTATTGCATCTCACACGTTTATAACACGCTGCCCCAGCCGACACATTTCCCTTTTCTGCAAAGATTCCTCACACTGACTTCTCCATCTGCCTCTCTTTTGCAGGGCACCATGAATGAGACATGCCTCTCTTGGGACGAAAGCGAAACGTAAGTGTTGACCACAGTTGTTTTTTATACTTAAATGTGCATCTTAAAAGGCACTCATATATTTTCTGTCCTGGGTGGCCTTGTCAGCTGATCTGACGCTTGTTGTTGTTTATCTCCTCGCTTTGTATCCGATGTCCTTTCAGTCATACATCTGTCACTGCACATGAGCGTTCAACCCCCCTAGACCTACACTCACCAGAGAGAGAGCAATAATGTCTCCCAGCCAGAAGCGCCAGGCCTTGCTCAGCTGTCTGGTATACTTTCTGCACACAGAATTAAAAAATGACAACCCCATTGATCCTAAGTGGTTCTAGCTGAGTGACACTTCACTTCTCCTCCTGCATCGCTTTAAATAAAAAACATCCCGAAGAGGGACAAATACAGAGGCAACACTTCTAACCTCATTACATACATCAGTGAGTAAATGCATCTATAGGTCACACCGCAGAGGGTGACCTAAAGACAAAGTCAGCCCTCCCTCCCTCGCCTCTAAGTCATGTTCATATGTCACAGCCGAGGCTAATGGCTACGGCGCGTGGGAGTTTTTAAAGATGCTTAGATGCATTTGAATGACTTATGAAAGGAGCTCCTGGTGGCCTGGCCTGAATCAATCAGCCCCAGGCCCACGCTGCCCTCCTGAAGAATACACAGGTGGACCATTTGCATTTAGATAGATTTGTACACTTGCGGAGGACAGATAAGAAATGAAAATACACCCGCATCCAAATACCCACCACTCCTTTTTACGTAGGCAATAACAACCAGAGTCAATGCATAAGCAAAAGCAGAAATGAATCAAAGGAGAAAATGTAATTAACTGTTATACTTTCAGTGGGGAGGGCAATGTGCCTCTAGTCAAATTAGATTCATTTTTGACAGCAGATGTGATTAATGGGAGGATAGAGATAGTGGAAATGGCCAAGGAGGAAGCTCTGGCTGATGGTTTGAGGTCAATGCATGTTTGCAGAGCTGTCTGTGTCTGATCACAGGAAGTGCTCCATTAGCTCCTCCACCGATGAACTTTCCCCAGATGGATACAGATAAAATGCTCTGCAGCTTTTTGTGACAAATTACAGGGCCACACATGCTTTTTTTTTGTTTCTTTTCTTTTTTTTCAGGCTTACTTTGCATCACACAACATTTAACCCATCTGCATGATATGACAACTTGAACATATCACACATTAAACTGTGCAGCCAAGCTTGCGCAAATGCCATTACAGTTAACTGCCATGATGATTTTGCCCCGCGGTCATCAGCTTATGACGCTGTGTACCAGGCTGGACCTGCTGGCTATGATGCCCCTCTGTATTCACCAGTCAGTCTGAGCCTGAGGGTGCTGCTCGTTGCCTTAACCTCCTCTGTGCCTCTCTGGCATCTGCTTCTAATGCTGCTTACACACGAAGAGCTTACATTTCTTTGGAACTTGTCTCAGATTAAGTGATTTGTAGAAGTCATCAGGCAATAAATGCATCTAATTTGAAAGATGGCCTCAATGAGGCACTCATTTATTGATTTAACTGTCTGTTTGTAATGAAATGGATCCCATTTTTGTATGATCAGGCTAATCCTGACAGATATTGACCATATATTTAGTCAAAAGCCACTTTTATTTTGTTTTAGATGGTATGAATACAAACAAAAATCAGAGTGTACATTTCCTCACGGTGGAAAATTGTCTTCACATTCCCCTCCTTCTTTTTCAAAAGAGGGAACACATTGTCCTTTGTCCCCAGTGCATTGGGCAAGTGTTGCCAAGGATCTCATGTCAACTGAGGAAAGATTGCCCATAACAAGAAATGACACAGATTATGCTAATAATGAGATTTAGGAAGGCCTATTGTCATAAATCACGGCACATATGGCTATTAATCACACAAATGTACAAGTAATCAAGGCTTTCCTGAGGTGCAACTGAGCACCTCATTATTATATATGAAATAATATTTGCTTTTCTCACATTGGATCATATGTATGAGTTTACATATATAAAATGTAAAACAGTGTGTATTTGTCTGTATATTTAAAATGCCATTCCCATATGTAGAATATATATATAGATATATATATATATAGATATATATATATTCACCATCTATATTACAAAAATGCCATGAGAAAACATTTACATGAGAGGTTTGTCAGATCTCCCCTCTCCTAACCCGTCGTCGCCTTTCCCTCTCCTTCCTTGTGCAGTTCCTCTCTGCTTGGGTCTTGGTCTGCTCGGAGCTGCAGAGCGGTCCCCGTTCATTCATTCAGAACCAAATGCGTGTGTGACAGTCTCTCCACCTTCGCCATTTTAGCGCGTGTCAACTTCGACTCGGTAAGTCTTCCGTCTCCTCAACGATCTGTGCTTGTTTTTATCCACTATTCTTTTAAATGTTTCGTGCAGTGTGTGTGTGTGTGGGTGAATGCGGCAGGCTGGTACTTGTTGTTTTCGAGCGGTTTGCTGTAGCGCTGTCTGCCAGCACCTCTTTGTCTCCGTGCAGGTGCCGCTGATCCGATTTTTTTTTTTTAATTGAGGGTAAAAAACCGAGCAACATGTTGATATGCAGGAATTGCATAAGGTCTTAAAACGAGAACATTATGAGTTGCATATAGGCGTTTTGCACGAGCTTGTTAATTTGATGTCCACTTGCTTGAAATCTGCAGCATAATTGACTTATTAAATATTTTCGCAGCTGTGGGGAATAGCTCGTGTAGTTGCTTGCATGCAAATTAAGACGCATCGATCCAAAAGTATTAATTCAATCGCTCAAAATGACTTTTTGTTCATTGTGTAGTCTGGGTGTGCATAATTTCCGAGTATGCATGCTTTTTGAATAATGCATTAAACTAAACATAGTTAATGTAGAGGAACTTGTGCTTATGCTTATGCTTTGATTACCGAAATCTGTCTTTACCGTCGTGGTATTTCATGCGCAAAGACAATGTGTGATTTTTACCCGTAGACTGTGTTGCCTCCAAAGATGCTCGCTCTCCAGTTGCCGTGGTAACGGCTTCTGCAGCGCGAACTCGGCCTGTGTGATTTTTGATAACTGAGATGCTGAAGGGGAAGGGAAAAAACACACACACTCTTTCACACACATACAGCCCCCTCCTCGGTCCTCTCTTCTCTGAACAGCCCCCCAGGACAGAGGAAATGGTCTGTCCATCTCTGCTGTGCATCTGACTGCTGCTGCACACAAAAAACAATCAACAGATGTCTATTAGTTTGAGGGAATGTATATTTTAAATGTATATTTAATTGATTCCCTCATTTATTTAGTGTGCAGTCAGTGGCGAAACAGCTCGGGAATTTGGACTGCAGTGTTTTTCTGCAGCTATACCCATTCAGTCTCATTTATCCCCCCCACCCCCAACCTGTTGTTTACATCCTAGATTAGATATTAGATGTTTCTTGCTACTCTGAACAGTTCCTCCCATATTTGTTATAGGCTGCACATACCCCCTCCTTTCAACCTCCCGCAACAGTAAAAAGGCAGCTGCGGCAATCATTCCGTCTGCCAATATCTCTGAATTCTCGATTACATCCACCTCCCTTCTTCCTCATCCTCCTCCTCCTTCTTCCTCTTTGGCCACAGCAGTTAGTGTGAAACTGCCAGAGAGACGGACCAATGAGAGACAGACGTCTGGTCATGCATTGAAGGTTCCTCCTCTCTCTCTCTCTCCCCCCTGCCCGCCTCTCCATCCATCCTTTGATGTGTGCCATGGACATTTTCAATAACGTCTTCCTGTGAGCCGTATGAGGAACACGAGTGATAGGCAGAGAGAGCGAGAGAGAGGAGATGTGAAAAACAGCCATATACTGCAGTGTGTTAGCTCTCATTGGATATGGTCTGATTTCAGGAGTCCTGGAGCATCATGTGTGTTAGAAACATGATGGTCCAGTGGGAGCAGCCCACATAGTTAGCACAGCAGATGCCCTTGACCACTGGGTTCATCTTTTTAATTTTTTTTATGCAGAAAATGTCTATTGGTTAAGGGTTACTTTGCACATTTTTCTTCCGTTACCTCCTTTAGCTTTATTCAAAACGAGAACATGGGATTCAGTCAAGGACAGGAAGAAGACATGGTTAATATTTAGGTCAAAACTGGCTGTCTGGATTTCTCTCGGAGGCCCATGGTGCAAGCATCAACCCAGATATAGAGATTGGGAAGAGAGGGAACAGAACATACTGTGTCGCCCTTGTTATTTTGTCTTTCCCCCAGATTCGGTTAAGGCTGAAGCAAAAAGACAGCTCACAGCTCTGCTATCTGCCATCTGTTTTGGAGCGCTTCTGATGTAGTTGGATAGATTTTGAAACAAATTTGCCACACTAAATTAGTCTTTGGCTGCCGTAGGCCGGACTTCACCAGCTGTGCTTTGAAATCAGAAAAGCCTATGTGGAGCACATACTGAGATGGAGAGGAACAATCCTTCAGGGCTCGGCATTGTACAGTTTAAAGCCTGAGACACTATCAACAATGGCAAACGTATTAGAGGCCATGCTTCACGTACGCTTGCAATGTAAGAATTTATGGCCATCATAAATCAAACGAAGGCCAAAGCGGTGGCTATTTCTTTCCCCTCGATCTGTGCAAATTTGATACTTGCATATTTATTATATATATTTATTTAGAACATTTTCTTACTCACCTTTTGGAGCCACTTAGCTCATCCTTTTCTCCCCCGAACACATTATCAAAACTATAATCACACCGTTTGTTAATGAGGGCCTCTTTATCTGTAACGATTTTCATCTGGCTCACACGCTTTGTGGTGACAAGTGACAACTTGATCAGAGGTGTTAGATTAACTCAGAACCTTATTAAAGCCACCAGAGTGGGTGTGAGACAGACAAAGATTATGGACACAGCGAAACCACGCAATTAGCTGCTGGGGGTTTGTAGGTGTGTAAGCCAGGTAGCAGGGCTTTGTGAAGTCTCAAGGAGCTGAGATTTGTGTGTGCAGCAGTGACCCATCAGCCCTCCACGTGAATGAGCAGCAGGGAAGACAATCCCTCCTCTGGTTCCTCCACCAGAGGTTCCACGCCAGGGCTGCTTGAAACATGGGACGGTCACCGCCTCTGGCAGTGGCAGGCGCTAAGCTGCTGTCAGAGATCAGAAGGGCAGGTGGTGGCAGATTAATGCGCAGGTGATAATGGTCCGCCTGTTCACTCCTGCAGGGATGGGCAAGGAGCTGCTGGTTGGCACGAAAACGCCAACATGGCGAGAAAATGCTAAAACACAGCTAAAGAGGAGAAAGAAAGAGGAGATCAGGATGTCTGTCAATGATTAGAAGGTTGCTGTAGCGGCTCAAACTAATGACTGAACACAGCAAACCCCCTGAACTGCCCCTGGGAATTGAACGCCCTCCCTCTTTGCTTAGTTGAGGGAGATGTATGTGCACTATCCTCCTCGCCTCATTTGCTGACTCAAAAGCTCAATGGAGAAACGCAGTGACCCTGACCGTTTGTTTAGTTTGCCGCTCCATCTTTTTGACATGTTCACCTTGGGGTCACCTTGCCTCAGCCGTGGCCTGATTGTGCCATTCAACTGTTTGCCTACAGGGAGCTGTCTGCTATTCCAGATAGCGCACACCCAGAGGCTCATCTAGTGTGTGTATGTGTGGATCTCAGTGCTGGTTTACCCTGCGCAGGGATATGTGTGTGTGTGTGTGTGTAATCATCTCTAAGAGGCATGTTTGGTCTTGTCTCCTCTCTGTAGATCATGGATAAGGCACTGCTCCCGTCCGTGACTCTCATCGTTGGCTGTGGGGTCTCCTCTCTCACCCTGCTGCTGCTCATCATAATCTACGTCTCCGTGTGGAAGTGAGTAACCCTCCGAGCGAAGTCCAGCCATGTCAGCCTCTAACATTATATGCTGTGCGCCCTGGTTTCTCTCTCTTCTATCTACTCATCCCTAAACTAATTCCCTTCTTCTCCCTTTTCAAAACTCCAGGTACATCCGCTCCGAGCGCTCCGTTATCCTCATCAACTTCTGCCTCTCCATTATATGCTCCAATGCCCTTATTCTCGTCGGACAAACTCAGACTCGCAACAAGGTAAGGCACTCATCCAGCAAGTCCTAACCACTCTTTTAAACCTCTCCGAAACTCACTGCTGTGGGGAACTTGGAAGTAGCAGCGCCACTGACACAGATTTCTCATCTTTTCTCTCCTTCCTTCTGGGCTCCCATAGGTGGTGTGCACTCTCGTAGCTGCTCTCCTGCACTTCTTTTTCCTCTCCTCTTTCTGCTGGGTGCTGACAGAAGCTTGGCAGTCCTACATGGCTGTCACTGGTCGTCTGCGCAACCGCATCATCCGCAAGCGCTTCTTATGCTTGGGCTGGGGTAAGAGCACCTGTCTTTATGTTTATCTCTCTCTTTTTTCCCCCACCTCTGTTGCATCACTTTTCTCAAAAGTTTTTTTTTTTATCTTTTCAGTTTCTAACTTTTTTCCCCCTTCGCTTATTTCCCATCTTGCAGGCCTTCCTGCACTGGTGGTGGCTGTGTCTGTAGGTTTCACAAAAGCAAAGGGATACGGCACTGTCAACTAGTAAGTCTAGTCTCAGTCTGACATGTTTGGGGCTTTTTCCTTTCTCTGCATTTATTCTGAAAAGCTCTTCTCTTTAAGCTCAAGCATTAATATTCTTCCTCCTTCTCTTTTCTAGCTGCTGGCTGTCTCTTGAGGGCGGACTCCTCTATTCCTTTGTTGGCCCTGCTGCAGCTGTTGTTTTGGTATGTATTGTGACTTTAATATCCCAAACCATCACAATACATAGTTGTCTGTTTGTAAATGCATTACCCATTATTACATTGTCTCATCCATGTTTTTTTCTGCTTCTTTCAAACAGGTGAATATGGTCATTGGTATTCTGGTCTTCAACAAGCTGGTATCCAAGGACGGCATCACCGATGTGAAGCTGAAGGAGAGAGCCGGGTAGGTCTTATTGATCTTCTCCGTACACCAGAGTATTGCGCTTATCGCCCTCATCAGTGCCATTACAGGTATATTGATGATGTGCTTTGATATCAAGCCTCACGATCAAACAACAGGAGGGAATAGAGCTCTGCCAGTAGAGAAACAGAAGTCCAGTGCAGCCTGTGTTAGCCTGTTGGGTCTAATCTGTTGTGTTCTCACCCTGCAGGGCATCACTGTGGAGCTCCTGCGTGGTTCTGCCCCTCTTGGCCCTCACCTGGATGTCTGCCGTGCTGGCCATCACCGACCGCCGCTCCGCCCTCTTCCAGATCCTCTTTGCCGTCTTCGACTCTCTGGAGGGTTTCATCATTGTCATGGTTCACTGCATCCTACGTAGAGAGGTAAAGAAAAACATTTAGATTTGAAAAAAGTAACCGGAATTAAAATCAAAAAGAACAATTGTTTTTTTGTTGGTGTTTTTTGTTACATGAGCTGTGGTTTGAATGCAATTTCATGATTTTTTCCCTTCTGTCCATTAGGTTCAAGAAGCTGTAAAGTGCAGAGTAGTCGACCGCAAGGACGACGGCAATGGAGACTCTGGCAGTTCCCTTCATAATGGCCACACCCAGCTTATGGTAGATTTCTTGGCTTATTGCCTTTTTAATGTCTTGAGTGCCTCTTGCATTTTTTCCCCAAATGAATATGTGCATACATTAAGCACTGATAGATCCTTTTTTTTATTCTTTTATCAGCAGTCTGATAACGAAAAGGATGGAGATTCAAGCAGACAAGGTAAGCCCCTTTTACATCAACTTTTTCCTCCTTCTCTTAATCATTTTTCCATTTTCATTTCTGTTTCTGTGAGCCTCTCACTTAAAACATCTGATCATGCATAAAAAGACAATATAGTTTTTCAGAGGCGGCATTGTTCTTTATTATGTTATAACTCTTTCTTTATATATTTTTTTAAAAGGAATGATGAGCTCCTCCGAAGAGAAGATGCCTCCTCCTCAGCTGCCTCTACCTATGGGCTCCAACTTCCACACCCTGCCATCCAACCCCAGTAAGAGCCACATGCAGGCAGTCCCCGAATACTCCAGCCACACCCTCACCCTGAAGAGAGAGAAGAGCCGCCTGGCTGGAGGAGTCGACCCATCTTGCGGGAAACCCGTGTACGTCTGCGAGGGAGAGCTCTTTAAGCAGCTGGACGCAGATCTGGCTCGGGCTCATGCCGAAGGGAGCGTCTCCGACGGTAGCAGTTACGTTCTCATGCCCAACACCACCTCCACCTTGAGGTCCAAGCCCAAAGATGACCCAACAAAATACAACATCAGCGTGGAGCAGCTGCCACAGGCCAGACTGATGCACCTCAGCGGGCCCTTTGCCGAGCCCCAGGCTGCCTTCGGGATCAAGTCGATCCACCCCGACCAGGTCAGCGTGTCGTATTCTGAGAGAGACTCTCCCATCCAGAACATCCACAACATGTCCAGTGAGTCTCACATCACCCACAGCAGCCTGGAGAACACCTTTGAGTCCATGAACTCCATGATGTCCAAGAGTGAGACCATCTCCACACTGTCCATGAGCTCGTTGGAGGTAAGAGGAGATGGAATAGTGTGACCCCTTGCAGAACAGTTGTTCTAAGCATCCCTTTGCATCAAATATGCATTTGAAACTAAACCAACTTTCCTTGTCCTTCTTTTTCTTTGCAGAGACAGAAATCCCGTTATGCTGAGTTGGACTTTGAGGTAAATATTGTTTGGAGACTGTCTTTCGAAAACATTATAAATAGCACGTGATATGTATTAAATGCATTGTAGCAAGCCTTCCTTTTGAGGGTAAAATGTTTTTTTTTTCTTTGTCTTCTCTAGAAAATAATGCACACAAAGAAACGCCACCAGAACATGTTCCAGGACTTAAACAGGAAGCTACATCATGCTGAGAAAGACAGGGAGTCACCTGCGTCTGATAGCAAGGTAAGGCATCGTCATGTTATGCTCATCATCCATTTCTGTAGACGTTCATTTTCAGGAAATGCGAAGCAACAGATAAAGACAAAGAAGGGAAATACAACGGTGGCAATTCTACTGTTAAAAGAGATTGTTTGACCTTATAAAACAACCAGTGATTTGTGTATTGAACTATGGTTGTCCTTACCTTGAGGTCATTTGAATAAGGATGTATTTTCTTCCTTCCTTCTTACAGTCTGTGAGATGGAGTGTGTCATCAGGAGGAAGTGACAAAACGAACCACAGTGTGAGTGTTTATATACGACCTCACAGTCTCAAATTTTACTGCATATAGACGAGACACCATCAGATATTACACTTGCCTCAAGGAGGAATAATTTCCCCCAGTATGACTTTCATTATTAGAAAATCACCTCTGATGTAATGAAGCCCATTTCATTTTGATTAAATCAGAAATCGTACAGCTCTGATGAGTGGCACCAGTTCTAAAGTGGCTCCTCTTTGTTCCTCAACAGGACAAACAGCAGGCTCCTCTGGAGAGGCCGTGGGAGGGAGTCCGGGGAATACCACAGTCACCCCCTGCATGGGTGCGTAAAGACCTGGAGCCCCTAGCTGCCTCACCTCTGGAGCTGCACTCTGTGGAGTGGGAGAAGGCCAGCACCACCATCCCTCTGGTGGGGCAGGACATCATCGACCTGCAGACCGAGGTCTGAGGGGAAGGAGGGGGGCTAGCGAAGCCACCTGATTTCACCTTGGTCACCTTTTTGGTTTGGGAATGACATCCTGTATGGATAGAGTAGAGGAAACCAAGAAAGTGAGAAAATTGGTCCCAGAATCAATGTCTTCAAACCCTCAGCCAGAGCAGGAAGGAAGGAAGAAAAGGAAGGATGGAGGAGTGGTGAAGGTGGTGATGATGGGATGTTTAATGTAGCTTCTCTGTGTGGACTTAAAGCATCTCATGTAAGAGTGCTCTGAAAGTCAAAGGGTGTGGCGAGTGGTTTCCATGGACCAGGACTGGCTATGGTTCCATTACCGCTTCACTGGGAGTTTCCTGAACCCTACAGCCTGGGTTCAGAAGATGTGGTCGACATGTCTGTGCTTCTTTTTTCCTTCAACTCAACTTTGGAGAAAAATAAAATAATATAACACGGTGTGTCCTCCCTGCTTCTCGGGAGGCACAACCGGAACTCTTGGCTGCTCCTCTTCCAGCCAAGTTACCTTCCAAAATTGGACAAGACAAGAGCATAAGGGACCAGTTTCATGAGTCCAACACTCTGCACTTTGGTAGATGGGCACACTTATTTAATTTCTTTCTGTTTATGTGTTTGTTTGCGCTGCTTCACACCTGGAACTGCTTCAAAAGGCCTAAAATGAGACTCTTTCACAAGACTCTCTGTACTGAGAACTCTTCTAGTAAAGAGCGGGCTTAATCACGCTGATAGTGCTTCTCACTGTCGTTATCACCATGGTTATTATTATTCCAATGATTATTGTCAGTGTTATGATTATCCTTGTTATTGTCATTATTGAGTTTATAGACTATATTTTGATTTTACATCCCCCTCATGGCTATCAGGCACAAATTTTATAGTTTTTGTGCTGTGACCTACAACACTAGGCTCCAACAAATGATTCAGTGCATCTTTAATGTGTTGTGAGCCCATATGGACTGCATCGGGACAAACATACTGAGTGGTGATGGAGGTGGTGGTTACTTGACATGTCCTGGTTTCTCCAGCATTCTGCTTCGATGCCACAACACCTGCACCAGGATGAACACAGACTCTCACACAGGAAGAGCAGTGCATTCTGGGAGACGGTTGGTGAAAATGTGAGGCGGTGGAGGGACACTGCCCCTCCCCGTTCAGCTGGCACAAGAAGCAGGCTCTTCCATGTCATACATGTGGATTCAAGGGGTCAGCGAGACCTTTCATCATCGCCCTTTTGTTTCTCAGCCTTGCAGGACTCTTGGAACGAGAAGGGGCTCCTGGCGCTGATATGACTTCCAGTGCAGCGTCAGGTCCCCAAGACTTCAACACATTTGTGTTTACAGCCATCAGTGTGAAATAGTGCAATATGATGGGCGCTTGATGCTCAAGCAAGACTGACATGATTTAGGCAGTATTTTTTCTTACCAATGTTTCAAAAGTTTTATACCATCTTCCTCATTTACAGAGCAAATAGATGCTTTATGAGAATATTGTATGACAAATCTGTATTAGTAATTCAAGGAATTTATTCACTAGAGATTTGTTAGCACAAGACTCCATATTTGGAGCTCTCTGTGACAGGTAGATAATTGTGCTTCTATAAAGCAAACATTATATAGAATGAATGATAGCCTATGAATATCTCTAAACTGTGCTTCAGGATATTTGTTATTACTCTCCGCTGTGTAGCGATGGGTAATAGAACCTCATGTATTCTGTAACTGTTTGTTTTTGATAACCTTGTCAGTAACTCAACAGTATGTACTACCAGCTAATTCCCGTCCCTTCAAATTCCCCTGTCCTGACCTCAGCCCAATTCATACCTCGAGTTACTTGTATTGAATACCCATTTGTATTTTCTGTTCTGTTTTACCTCCTGTAAATGTACAGTTTTCATAGCACAAAATGAATGTGACTTATTTCTAATAAAAACACATCTATATTACATGAAGAGTGTGGTCCTCTATTGTTGACAGATACACACATTATAAAGGTGAAATCCAACTTTAAATCTCATATTATCAGAAGTCAATCAATCGTCATCTGTTTCAGACCAAACACCTTCCCCTGCAGAGTCAAATTGGCATGTTGTCTGAGAGCGATCTCTAAAGTCAGAACAAAACAAATTAGCACCTAAAAATAGGATGAAAAGTAAAATCACTAACCGCTAAACTGAAAGACAGCAATATGGAGACAGTGGGACAAAACAAAGAAACGAATTTTGAGCCCATGCCACATTAAAGTGTCTGGCAAACGTTTCGCTCTCTAAATATAGATGTGATTTGCAGGTACAAAAATGATAAAAGTGCAATTCTCCTCTGTTCTATTTTCATGCTTTGTGGGGAGGAAAATTGTTACTGATAAAAAAAGATCTCTGAAGTAGAGTAATGAGAAAACAAACAAATCTGACAGGTGCCAGAATATGATGATGTCCTCTTTAAAAATAGGACATCTTCTCAACAGTGTAAATTTAGTTTAGCTTGCTTTTTTGCAGTATTGCCACTCTGCTTTCCCTCCTCTCCATATAATCAGTTCTTGTTCTTCGTTTTAATTGAACCAGTGTGCTGTAATTCTGCTGCAAGGCATAAGCAAAAGGAGATTTACATCATCCATTTGTTGAGCGCCGCTCATTTTGTGGGGTCAGCTGGAGAGCAAACCGGCTTGTGTGCAAATGGTGCCTTACTGTAGGTGCCATTTTTCCTCTGCATTTCATGTTTGTTACTGCGTCACATGATTTGCACCATTTTCTCTGTGGTGTCTGAATTATATTTTTGCTTTGTGGAACATTTGTGTTAATTCATTTTCACACCAAAAGTCATCTGTGCAACGTCTGCTCAGTCTGCTCATGACTATTCAGAGCACTAATTCTGGAGCTATTTTTGCAGCATCTGATATGTGATTTCAATATATATACCAATTGAGTCCCTGTGGACCCTCATTATTTGTGTTTCTTTCATGTCATGACCCGCAGATAGTTGCAGACAGTGAGCAAGAAGACAGATTGACAGAAAAACGGACAGACAGGTGCCGAGACAGACAGAATGGAAAACATGCAGTGCCTCGTGCTTCCAGTTACACGCATACTGTTAACTCACATAAACACAATTAGACAGTTTAAATAGAGCTATAAAGAAGCCTAGACCATGGCATGTTCACTAATATCTACAAGGATAGAGTCTCTCTCTCCTCATCGGCCGTTAACAAATCAAATCCAATCAGAATCACAATAATTAGTATAAGCCGATGCAGTGTCTCTGTGTATGAAAAACGCATCCCAATACTAATAACATCACACACATACACACACGCACACAGGCACATGCACACACGCGCATGCACACACACACACACAGCTCCTAATTCTCATCTCAACCCCCCACCCCTCCCGATGTGAAATCCAGTATCAATTAGCACCTTGCTGGCAGTAACAGCGAGGTCCTGGTTGTCTCTTAATTGAAGGCTGTTGCTATAGAAACAGCAGAAGCTAATCCTCAAGATGGGCTGAGAAGAGAAGGTCTTTAAACTCCCAAAGAGAAGTGAAAGAACAGGAAGGGAAGAAGCCATTTATTTCCACAGGCAGTAATTTCTTCTTAATGATTGTCAGCAGCATATTATTATCAGGAGTAAAGCAGCAAACAATTGTTTTCATCTCTTGAAGTTAATATTTAAGCTTAAATAAGCTTGAGGGGGAAAAGTTTGATTAACTTTACTATGTTTTTTTATTAACTCTAAATAACAGTTTGGTGGCGATGGTAGAGTCACCCTAACTTCGCTAAATGCACAATTGTTCCAATTTTTTATTTGTTGCTACATGTACAGTAAACTTAAATGCAATGAAAATGTTTCAGGGGGGGTTGCCACTTGGGTGCAGCGAAAGTGAAGTTGTGTGACCACAACAATGGCATTTCATCACATTTTAAGTTGATATGGTAAACTTATTGGCAAATACTCATCAAGCAGTTACAGAGCAACATTATCATTCCTTTGGAGTCGTGTTTTACTCCCTTTAAGCCCTTTATTTGGTCTCTACCAACTTCTGAGGGAAATATGTGGTTCTTAAGCTGCTAAATGCTCCACTGTGTTCCCCAGCTAGCTGTGTCTGTCTGTTATTTGGTGCTGAGCAGGTGGTGCACAGCGGCCTTTTAGAGGTTTTTCTCTGAAAACAGCTGCCTGCTGTGGCCAAAAAACAACACTATGAGTGCAATGAGATTGAATCAAAACAGTAAAGTCCAAGGTTTCAGCTGTTTGTTTAGGCCAAACAGGTCAACAAAGAGCTGAAACTCACTATAAAGCAGAGGAAGCTGCAGATTCGGGTGATCATTCTCTGTAGGTTCATCACTACGGGCGACCCCTTTCACATTATCACATTGTTTTCACGCTCTGACCTCCCTGTGGAGGATAAGAAAAAACTCATACTTTTGTGAATTGTGATGTTGACTTAACACCCTTTTTTTCAGATTGGCGTGATGATCATGATTATTATAAGACCAACCCAAGCTTTACTGAATATAAGAAACCTTGCATCATATACCTGATTGTGTAAGTGATTCTGCTCTGAAGAACTAGACGCTCTCTGCAGACAACACAATATTATGCACCCATGAGAAAAGAAAAGGCTGAGGAAAAACTGAAAGCTGTCTGCTGTCTATGAAACCATTACTGCAGCTGCTGTCGGCATGCTGTCGCCTAAAAATATCATGAGCTTTCACACACATCACACAATCTTCATGTGCTGATCAAGTTTGTCCGTGTTGTGATGGAAGTGAAGATGTTCTAGATTTCTTCTTAAACTGTTTGAACATTTGAACATACACATCCATGAAAATCTCCATCTGCCGAAGATGATGTGATATGTTAGAATGCTCATGAACAGCTAATAAATGCACCTTCTCTTGAGACTTTGCACTAAATAGGACATTTCTTTAAGCTTATAATCTTCTGTTTTTGCTCTGACTTTGTCCGAGGGGGGAGTGATTCAAACCCATAGCAAGTTTTGTGGTGTTTGTGTATTCAATTCCCTCATATTATAAGGTGTATTTTTCATTCATTACATGGGTTTAATTTTAACAATAAAAAAAAAGAGAAATCACCACAGATTTTAGCACCTTTCTGACAGTCTTGACATTGTTTTCAGTAGAAGTTTCGTGCTGTGTTCGTTATGAAACTGTGCTGGTTTCAATTCATCACTGAGGAACAAAACTTCAGCTCTGAAGATTAGCGACATCCATTGTTTTCAGCTGTGGCATTGCATGTCCTTCAACTCAGATAATTCTCTTGACTTTCAGAGCGTAACAGATCCGAAAGCAAGACTCTGAGATGCTGAAACCGCGAGCTTGTCGGGTTCTGGCGGCTGAATTTTTCTTGAATGTCAATAGATATTTAAAGAAATCACAGACCAGTGCGAGAATCAGCACAGGGAGCAGGAATAGTGATGAGGACTGTAGAGGCTGATGTTATATGGTCTCTCACTGACCTGAAATAAGCATACACATATCAATGCAAACCTTCGCTGTCTCTCGCTCCCTTTCTTTCTCTCTCTCACATGTTTCTTTTTCTTGCATTTTCCCTCCTGATTGGGAGATTGATAAAGGATCGCTGTGCCATGAAAGAAAGAGCCCCCCATTGCCTCTGAATGGCAAAAATACAGATGTGGTGGATTACAGCGGTGTTTGTGCGTCATAGCTAAATGCCAGCAGTTTCTTGAGAGTGGTTGCCAGGAGGGTATTACCACTTGTCTTACTTTTAGACCATACGCTAACCCCAGGGGTGGCCTGGACTCTGGGAGGCTAATCACAAGGTTTGGTACTGGTGGAATGCAAAGGGCTTTAAAATTGAAGTGTATAGGACATTTTGTACAACACAATCAGCTGGAACCTGGAAAGAGCCCCAATGTGGTCACAAGTGAGTAAGTAAGGCTGCAAATTATTGTGGAGCCGTGGAAAACTGACATCACACTGTGAAGAGAAGTTTTGTACAGACTTTCCTGAACCCTAGACTCTTAATCCTAATGACTTTTCCTCTAGCACCACCAGCAGGTCAACATCTACAAGATGGATTGGCACAAAAGTTTGTACAGACATTCATGGTCCCTTGATGATGTCATCATCATATTGACTTTGGTTACCCCCTGACTTTTCTAGTGCTACCATGAGGTCCATACCTTTGGTCCTGAGTGTAATGTCTCAACAACTGTTGAATGGATTGCCATGATATTTGGTAAACATATTCATGTCCCCTTCAGGATGGACTGTAAACACTTTTTTAAAGTGTAAAACGCTATTTTACCCTTTTCATCTGGCGGCCAATACTTATGACCAAATAGCTGTAAATTAATAATATTCCCATCCGCCTCAGCTGTACTTTGTGCTAATTGCTGATTAGCAATTTCGAAAGAACTGATTTTTGGACGCGTTTGTTAAACGTTTTTTTAATTATCGGCAAGCAGCCTGTGAATCGGGTAAATATTGTCTGCCACTGTTCCTTGGCCAAAAGCCCTTGAATGTACAGGGCACAAAGAATCTGAACCCCTTTATCAAGCCTGATGGTCACCATGGCAACAGTGGCAACATCCAGGCAGCTCCTGAGGGATATTACCAACAAGGAGTTTCAGCACTAGAAGACTTTGAGAATTAAATGAGCTGAATGCACATAAAGGTAACAAAGAAGTCTAACTACCTCTAAAGCACCAGTCAAGGTTTCTACTTATAAAATACCATAGTTTATAGTTTCCTGCTTTGCAATTCAAATGCAATAAGAATTTTCATTTATTGCATGTCCATAAATGTGCTCCATGTTTCTAGGAAATAAATGTATTTGTCATTTCAGTACCTTACTAGTGACTCCATGCAAACACAACGCTATTACTTCAGCAATATGTGTTGAAATCCTGGACAAAAGCTTCAGTTACATCCCCAGAGGTATATCAACATGCTTTTTCCCAGAGGTGTGAATGAATTTTAGATGAGATTTCATGGAATTATTGATAGTGCACTGGTAGAAGGAGGGAGTTTATAGGCATTACGCATGACATCCAAACGTGCATTTATAAAAGACTGCATCAAAAAGGCTGTTAGATTGGGCCGTGCAAATGTAATGTGAGTTCATATTAAATGTCATATGGAATAATAATGTAAAAATGCTGTAAGGATACCATGAAAAAATTGTAATGAATGTCTTTGCAAGCAGAGGTTATGAAAATAAATTGTTCATACACAAACATTGTACCACATTTTGTTGTCTGCATGACCTTACTTTGTCTTTGCTCAGGTTAGTGCTGTTGCCAGGATACTATTTCCTATGGCAGCACTTGAGCCGGCGAGGTGAGCAGCTCTGAAAGGATCCAGATAACTGGCTGCTCTATATCCTGTGGACCGGAAGTCTGTACATGACCATAGAAAAACATGCACGGTCGCACACAGAAACAACCCTCAAAGTTCAGTTTGCAGTAGCTGAGATTTTCTCCCAGACGTCACAAAATGACTCCTGGTTCAATTCCGCCATGATTTATTGTATCCTCAGGGTAAATTATCATGAAAAGGTATATATATGGATGGTGTGCATGTGTCCACCTTTATCTAGCAGTGTTTTTGCCAAGTTATCAGTTATTTTTCCTACTTACAGCTGACTTGTGTGGCGAGTGCAGCCGCAATTCACCTCTGTGAATATTGGAGCCTTCTGTTCAATAATGATTATTGCACTGCAGTATTCATTGTTCTATATGAAACTCAATTTCCATGCTCATTCGAAACAAAATGAAAGCAGCACTTGCTGTCGTCCATTACAAGAGAAGAAGGAATTGTTTTATATGAACGTTTTATAAATGGTAGTTATATTGCAACGCATGCCAGATGCTCTCCATATGTACAAGAGCATACTGCCACCATTTGTTGTAAAGGTGTTACTGCCTCAGTTGTGCAGTTTCCCTTTTATTGATGTGGAAAATAATGTCCAAAATGTATCTTCATGTTAATCTAACTTGGAAAAGCAAGTGACCTCCCTTAGTTCAAAGAAAAACAAGTGGTTTCTCATTTGACTCTTTTACACCTTCCTTGTCTGTGTTTCCTCCCTCTATATTCAAATAAACCAAGGACATTACATTACAGAACACAGTGGCCCAACTAGTTTGAGTGTTTTTCTTGTCACAAAATCTTCCACATCGTCATTGCTGAACAGCTTGACAGGATGCGGCGCGTCATCACAACAGCACCACGCCTACACTCGCCATTGACCATCTCTGCTGGCTTCAGACGATGAAAGGGGAGTTTCAGGGATGGTGAGCACATTACAACACTGTGCTGGGATGAGCTTTGTGTGGCAGGGAGGACTCTTCATAAGTGGGGCTCCATTATGACTCATCTTAACACCCACCACCTCTCTTCACTGTGCAAAGCTTCCCTTTGTGCTGTTGAGTGTGTCTCATCCACTGGAGAGATGAGCACTGAGTCTCATCCTTTTGAGTAACAGGGCCACAACATAGGGATTTAAGATTGACGTACACTTTTTTTTTTTTTATTAGACAGGCCTGTGCAGCTTTGGAGTGATCAATAGATAAAAATGACTGAACACAAAGGAGAGGAAATCTATCTGTATTTTGTATGAGTTTGTATGTTTTCCCAATGTTTGCATGGTGCTTCATTTATCATTTATCTATCTATCTATTATTTATCAAACTGAACGCAATGTTAGATCCATACAACTTCAACATACAACAATCATTAACTTAGTTAAGTTAAATATGATGTTATGTTATAAATTAAACTATGCAACAGTATATATAAATACAAATGAAAGGATTAGTTGATTTATCATTTGTTGATTGATGGGGGGAAAAAACTTTAATAATAATCGTTTAGTCATTTTTCATGAAAAAACATTTCCTGATTCCTGCTTCACAAATGCTGCTTTTCTTTTTAAATAAATTGAATTAACATTTCTCAATCAATCGATGAAAACAACCAATTAATAAACTGAGAACATAATCTGCAGATTAATCCATAGTGAAAATAAATGATATTATGTATAATAGTAAAAGACTCACAGGGGAGATTTTTCTGCAGTGAGTACTTTTACTTTTAATACTTCAAGTACATTTCCTTGCTTGTACTTACATACTTTTACTTGAGTAACTTTTACTTGTACCAGAGTATTTTTACAATATGATATTACATTTAACATTTCAACCACTGAGTGAAGACCCCACTGTGCATAACTACTGCAGCTCCCACCCCTCGCCGCGTGGTGGCAGCAACAAGCCTACGTCTACAAGGGGCGCTTGTCTCCACGCCCATTTGAGACGTTCCCCTCAAATATCCGCCTTTTGAGCAAGAACAAGTACAAACTGTGAAGTTTTCTCTGCTTTGCCGCAGTTGCATTTAGTAATATCCGACTGATAATGACCAGGTTTCTTCTTAGAGCAAACCTAAGGAGATGCATCGCCTCTCAGATAAGAATGGCATCTGATCAGGTAAACTGTGGTGGACTGGTGACGGTTTGAATGTTAGCATTAGCTTGCTAACCTCAGCAAAGTAGTTGTTATGGGGCGAAGCCTTGTGAAGCTAGAAAGTCAAGCTAGGTCCTAAGTTTAGTGGCCGTATTGTGCAGTATTGATGACCTTTCTAAAAACATGGCTCTCAAAATGCACGTAAAGACTGCAGCATATATACAGTGACTCCTATGTGACGTTAGACGTGTAGTTGAACTATAAAACTAAAAAGCTCATGTGTTGCTGCAAAGGTGCTCACCTGGTGCTAGTGGCACAGACATAAAAATATATGTACATCCCCCCCAAAAAAAACTTTATTGAACAATGCATAACGGGGACACATCAGACAAAATATCATTGACTATCTGTCAATGCAGATATTTGTAACTTATTGCAACATAAAACACATGCTTCACCATGTCTTGTAGGGAGTGTAGGGGGGTTTTGGTTGTTGTTGTTTTTTTGCTGTGCTGTTTCAGAGATTGTTGAAGGATTGCATAATTCACATAAATTGAGAAATGTCCAAATTTTGTAACACCGTGTGTTCTTGATTTATTGATCTGATATTTCCTTAACAGACAAAGACGTTTCACACAATCAGTTGTAAGCAGAAAGGAACAATACCGTGTATTCAGAGAGATTCAAAAGTTTACTAAAGCGTGTAACAAAGAAATGAGTACCAGCAGTAAATAAACAAGTGCAATGATTTCTATTTTAGGTTTACAAAATTAGCAAATAGGAGAGATACTTAAAAAAAAACATAGGTGAAAGTTATGCAAAACTTAAGTAAATTTATTTTACTTTACAAACATGAGAGGGGTCCCGTTCAATTTTTCAAAATTCTGTTGACCACCAGAAGATAGTCTTGAATTATACTGTACATTGTGATGCTCTTTTCTTTATTTGTGAATTGTGACAATAAAATATTCCCTCTGCTTATTCGAGCTTGGCGAGTTGGGCAAGGGAGCAGGCAAAGGTGGAGGTGGAGGGGGCTCTGTGAGGGCGGCGGGTGGTGCATTTGGAAAGCGCGAAGTGGCAGAGGAGGAGCGGTACTTCAGGTCAGGAGCTCTTATTTTAGTAGCCGCACTGTTTAAGGCTCATGCCTGCATCCTCGGTTTTGCACACGATTATTAACCCGGTTCTCTTCCCTGTGCTCCCACCTCCAGGCAGAAGGAGAAGGAGCAGATGGAAGCGCTGAGGAAACATCACAGTGAGGAGATTGAGCATCACAGAAAGGAGATTGAGCGCCTACAGAAGGAGATTGACCGCCACAAGGGCAAAATCCGAAAGCTGAACCATGATGATTGAAGCTGGGAAGCCTGTTATCATTTCTCTTAACCACAGTCTGATCAATATATTGATTGACTTACTGCTGGTCAAGGAAGGTCCTGCATGAGACATACTGCAACCATAAATACAAATCTAACAATAAATTAAAATTGCTTAATTTTTGAAATGTGTGTTTCTCTCGTTTTACTGTCAAATGTTATAATTGTTTGTTAGAAAAATAAGGCTGACCCTGTGTGTACAGAAAAGGGACGTTCATTGGGCTGAAGTCGTGCCACTCAAATTTCAACCTCAGTGGTTGGATAATTCGTGGTGAAGCGCTAGTTTTCATTCACTGCGTTGCCCGCTACCTGTCTGCGGCTCGCTCAGGTTGAAAAGCATAGCCACTAAACTAAGAATAAATTGTCTTTATCTTTCCCCGCTACGGTTGTGTATTCGGTCTGCTATTCTCGATTATGATAAATGGTGTGTATATATAAACAAATTGCATGCCTTTACAAATCTAGAAGACCGGAGTGATTACAAGGATGTAACACTACAGCTTGTGGCGGTAATGTTCCGCCCGGTTGCAACTCGCCATTTGACGAAAAAGATGTCAAAACGAACACACCTTTCCCACTCCGCGTTTTTCGTTCAGATCTCGCGATGATTGCAGATCGGTGGCGTTGTTCGGGAGAGCCGACGACGAGACTGTAGCTGTCTGGAAATTTGTCTCATGCGTTAGATTCTAACGTATTCTTCATAATAAACATTTTTTGTACGTCCGACAAGTTAATCGTTCCACATTTTAACACACGCCGTTGTTAGTTTCCCAAATTAGACTGGTAAGTTTTGCTAACTATCTATTTGCATCTTGCACGGAGCATTTGTTTGATTTGTGAAAGGTGTCTTTTTGCACGGCGAGGCCTTCGTATAAGCTCGTTAGCTAGCCGTCAACCTTACCATTATTACTGTCGGCTCACGGTGAGAAAAACGTTAATTTTGCTCTGAAATTTGTTACTTGCGTCTGACTGTAAAAATCGCGTTCGCCCAGTAAGACCGTGTGCATTTAAATGTAAAAATACAATGTTTGCACCTCGTTAGCTAGCAAGCTGCATGTGAAGGGGGCGGGACGGTGCCTGGCGGTGGCTTCTTCAAGTGACCGGGTTGTGTTACCTTACGATACCATAGCGTTTTCTTGCTAATTTAAATAATTAAGCAGTTTTTTATTTTTTTAACAAATGCAATTTCTAGTAGGCTGTCGTTACCGTTTTTAGAAATGCCCTGTATCCTTATTTCAAACGAAAGTAATTGTTTTAAAGTTACGTACGCCATCAATTACCTAAACGTCAGATTATACCCATCCATTTGAAAACAGCTATAAAAATAGTTAGATAAAGATTTTTGTTAAAACAAACATTTAGATTCGGATTATGAAAGCCCAATATATGTTGGATCAAACCTGATCAAGACAAATACATTATTAAGATGAACTTTCACATAATAAATAGTTTTTCCTGGTTGCTTTTTCTTACAGGAGAATGGCAGCCGCCGAGATGAACGGTAGTTCTGCCCCGGTCAAGGAGGAAGAAGAGCCAATGGATGTGACAACAACACACACAGAGAACTACCAGACGCTCATTGATGCTGGTCTGCCCCAGAAAGTGGCTGAAAGTCTAGATAACATCTTCCAGACAGGTGGCTGACAGCTGTAAAATGTCATCATAACAAGCTGTGCTGGAGTACTACGGGTGTATGTCGTAACTGAACGTGAACATGCTTTGTAATTGTAGGCTTGGTGGCGTATATTGACCTAGACGAAAGGGCCATTGATGCACTGCGGGAGTTCAATGAGGAGGGAGCACTTACTGTGCTGCAGCAATTCAAAGAGAGCGACCTGTCCCACGTACAGGTAACCACATGGATGGATTGCCTCACTTTCTTGTTCTTTGAGAAGAGTTTTACGTTTACGTAAATTGCTGTGAATAATAATATCCCATTTGTCTTTTTATTGTAGAATAAAAGTGCTTTCCTTTGTGGAGTCATGAAGACTTACAGACAGAGAGAAAAACAAGGAAGCAAAGTGCAAGAGTCCACCAAGGGCCCAGATGAGACGAAAATAAAGGTAAACAAAGTCACGTGGCTACGTTTTGTTGTGAAGATGGTCAGAATGAATGTCATACGTACACGCCCCTGCAGACGTGCAGCTCAGTTCATTTTTCATGAACTGAACTGAACATTTCTTTTTGTGTGTGTGTTTTTCAGGCTCTACTGGAGCGGACAGGATACACCCTGGATGTCACCACAGGGCAGAGAAAATATGGAGGTCCCCCACCTGATGATGTGTTCAAAGGAACACAGCCAGGGATTGGAACAGAGGTAAATAAGTGATTTTATTTTTGATTGTTTCGTTTGTCTGTTTGTGTTTTTCTCATGGTTTTGAAGCCTCTAATGTTTGGGTCAGTGCTGCAGCATCATTCATAAAGAATCCTAAATATCGAGCTGTAAGTTGTGCTTTACAAATCGTGCGCCTGTTTTTCTCTTCATCATCAGGTGTTTGTGGGGAAAATCCCGAGGGATTTGTATGAAGATGAGCTGGTGCCACTCTTTGAGTCTGCTGGTCCCATCTGGGACCTCAGGTTAATGATGGACCCTCTTTCTGGCCAGAACAGAGGTTATGCCTTCATCACGTACTGCAATAAGGACGACGCCCAAAAGGCTGTGAAGCTTGTAAGTAGTATGGCAGGGTATTGGAAGAGAGATATCAAAAACAACTGGAATTTTTAAAGGAACATATTTAGAAAATAGTCTGATTTGATCTCTGGAGTGTTATTTACAATGCATTTCACACAGTTTTTGGCCTCTCGATTTCATTTTCAGTGTGATAACCATGAAATCCGCCCTGGCAAGTACTTGGGAGTGTGTATATCTGTTGCAAACAATCGCCTGTTTGTCGGATCAATTCCAAAGAACAAGACAAGAGAAAGTATATTGGAAGACTTTGGCAAAGTTACAGGTCGGTTTCAAAAGCACAGAGGTGGTTTTGTGTTAGAAACATTAAAACAAATCCTCCGTTCTAAGCAAAGTTAGAGATGTCATTGTTTTATCTTACAGAGGGTCTCCAAGAGGTGATCCTGTACCACCAGCCGGATGATAAGAAGAAAAACCGTGGCTTCTGTTTCCTCGAGTACGAGGACCACAAGTCCGCAGCACAGGCCCGCCGCCGCCTAATGAGCGGCAAGGTCAAGGTGTGGGGGAACCCAGTCACTGTGGAGTGGGCTGACCCTGTCGCCGAGCCAGACCCTGAGGTCATGGCCAAGGTCAGCAAGTCTCACGTCTTGCACTTTAAAACCCAACAAGCATGTTCTGTTCTACAGGGTAACAAACATCCTGTTTTTGTTTTCTTTTGTCTTCGTAGGTCAAGGTGCTCTTTGTAAGGAAGCTGGCCACAGCGGTGACTGAAGAGCTTCTTGAAAAGACCTTTTCTCAGTTTGGAAAGCTGGAGCGAGTGAAGAAATTGAAAGACTACGCTTTTGTCCATTTCGAAGAAAGGGACGCTGCCGTAAAGGTGGGTTTTTTTTCGTGCACTGGACAGGGCATCTTGCATGTCTGGTGATTCCGTGTATTTTACAGTTAAGGATTATTGCGTTTGATTAGGCAATGGATGAGATGAACGGAAAGGAGCTTGGAGGAGAGGAAATTGAGATCGTGCTGGCAAAGCCCCCAGACAAAAAGAGGAAAGAGCGCCAGGCAGCTCGGCAGACCACCAGGAATGCGGGGTGAGAGACGTGACTGGTCAACTTTTGCTAAATTAGTTTCTCATAAATTGATTAAATGTAAAACTATCCTTCCCCCCCGCAGGTACGACGACTACTACTACTACCCGCCTCCACGTATGCCGCCACCAGGCCGAGGCAGGGGTCGTGGTGGCAGAGGGGGCTATGCCTATCCACCAGATTACTATGGATATGAAGACTACTATGATGACTACTATGGCTACGACTATCACGACTACCGTGGTGGCTATGAAGACCCTTACTACGGCTACGAAGACGTGTACAGCATGAGGGGCCGTGGTACTCGTCCCAGCAGGGGGGGGCCTCCTCCACCCAGGGCTCGCGGAGCGCCACCGGCACGAGGCCGGGGTGGCTACGCCCAAAGAGGGCCACCCCTCGGCGGTCCGAGGGGTGGCCGAGGGGGGCGGGGAGCCCCTTTCCAGCCGCAGAGGGGCCGCGGTCCTCGCGGGGCCAGGGGCAACCGCGGGGGTAACGTCGGCGGAAAGAGGAAGGCAGACGTGTTTAACCAGCCTGACTCCAAGCGCCGCCAGACCAACAACCAACAGAACTGGGGATCCCAGCCCATCGCCCAGCAGCCCCTGCAGCAAGGGGCCGACTATTCCGGTAACTATGGTTACAGTAATGACACCATGGAGTTTTCACAGGATTCTTATGGGCAGCAGTGGAAGTAGATGCACCAAAAGGTATTTGGCAAAGTGACAACAAAAAAAAAAAGAGAAAACATCAATAAAAAGAAAAAAACAGGAGATTGGCCACAATTGTTTGATTGACTTTTTATTCTTCATCCCTCATGAAAAAAAATCTGTATATATCTCAGAAAAAATGGACAGACCCCAGAATTGGCTCAAGGTGATTGGCTGGAAAGCCTTTTGGCTGAAGAAGTGAACGTAACCGTTGTGGTGAATCATTTCTTACTCCTACGGTTACATTGGGACATGTCTTTAACAAAAAAACACATAAAACACTTTTATTGTTTATTTTGTTCCTGATTCTTTTAAAGCCAACAATGAACATTTACAAAAAAAGTGGACATTGATTCTCAAAAGTCTGAGAGGACACTAAAAAAAAAAAGATGATATTGCCTTGCAGGAAGTTTTTGTCCATGCCCTTTCCTCCCTCCCCTTCTTGTACTCCCTTTATTTGTGGTTTCTCATAGTTGCTTAGGGACTTGCTTGTAAATAAATGCATATGGTTAGAGCTTCACATTTCATTTTTTGCAATGGTGGAGAAAAGAATCCACAGGAAGGAAAAAAAAATCAAAGTTTTGTAATGTTCAAAGTGTATGCCTAGCATTTCTAGAGGTAGACAAATTGTGTTTTTTTTAAAACTGATACCATAACTTCCTATGTTTTCTTTGAACTTGCCCAATAGAATTTGGTTTGGCTTACCTTAAGAGCCTTAGCAGTTTGTTCTCTGATGTTCTTTGTATTTATAACTTTTACGTTTGTTCCGTTTCAATAAAACTCAGCTGAGCATCAGTCAATTGTCAGATACTCAAATTCAATGTTGTCATTCAGTATTTGATTTGATTTTTTACGTCAATTCTCTTATTTGGATGAAGATCTTCTTTTCCAAGTCAAATTTTTTTCGCCTCAAAGGATAATCACAAAAGACTGAAATTGTGCAATCAGACAACGGGACAAGAGAATTTGAAAAGTGTTTTGGATGATAAAATGATTGAACAGGATTTTAACCCTTTACTTTTCAGTGCATGTCACATCAGACTACAGTCATTTCCTGCACTCAGAATTGATTTAATGAATATCACAGCAGCTATTAAAGGACCAATCTGTGATTTTGACTTCTTGCAATTACGCGAGATTGTGCCTAACTTTCAAAATGTGTGCGCGCAGGTAAACAGTGTATACTTTAGTAAACTTGAGCCTACCTTCACTGAATGCTGTTCTTTGGCATTCATGAAGACCAACTAAAACGTTGAGCCTATTGGTAATGGATGCTTAATCAACTATTCCAAAGGTTTTGGTAATATTCTTACTGTAGTACAGCCCTTACACGTTGCCTCACATGGTTCCTGTCTATATTTATATATTTTTATCTCTTTCCTCATAGCATATGCCATCGGAGCCGGCCAGAGAAACATTTTGGGACGCAGCCAAGGAAATGCATTTCTTGTGCAGAAGCATAGATAGATTTGATCATTTTGTGCACATTTCTATATGATGTAGTGTAGCAGTGCTGCAGAGGTAATGTAATAGAAGTAAACATGCGTTATTTTCATTTTATTTTAGGCGTAAATTATTTCTAACTCCACTGGTTTGAGTTTTGTTTCGCACCTTTTTGTAAGACAGCTTGACATTTACTGAAGCATATACTGTTTAAGCCCGTTCATACAAACTTTAAAGACGAGGAGAATCTTGCATAATGGCGAGAAGTCACTTGCAGTAGCACGGTCCTGATACGGACGCCCTTACAACAGTTCCGCATTTGACTTTGAATGGATTTGTACTTGTATTCCAAGCTGTCTCCAGTTTTCTTTTATTTCCAAAAATCTGCACATCATCTCAACCATCTTGTTCTCTCCTTTGGAAGACACCAAGGATCTGACCACCCAAAGGGTTAAAATTCTTAGCAAGTGATCATCTTTCAGAATTTGTTTACCATAGAAAAGTGATTTTAGCATCTGCCTTTTGGTACCATGGTATCATTGTATTTTGTTTCATGTGTCTGTCCTCTTATTCCAACCTGCCTAGGTGGAGAAGCATTGAGAGCGGCACCACTAGAATGAGGAACTCACCTGAACGGTACTCAAGGGTGAGCTAGCCTTGCACAGAGTACTGTCTCCTCTCCTGTCGCTAATTGTAATCACTGGAGAAACACTAGCCATAATTATACTTTGCTCTTTTTTATTGTTTCCTCATACTGTACAAAAAATCAAGCTTTTTATTTTCCAGTAGGAGTGTGGTTTTCTTTTCCCGGGCTGTGAAGAACAGATGTCACTAAAGTTGACTGAAGAATCATTGGAAATCTTACAGTTTTATTGTGTTACCGGCATGTTTCTGGGGGTTTAGATAACACACTTTTCCCCCTTAAGCCAAGTGAATAGTCATGCACAATTTTAAAGAGCCAAATGGTTGTTTCATTAGACTGGATTAAACAGCCAGAAGGCAGATAGTCAAGGATTTGGTAAGCGCTATGAACCCCAAACCCCTGCAAACACCTGTTGCCTGTCTTGGCTTACTGCACCAAAATCACCTCAGCTGTCTGCACACATTCTGTGAATGGAGGGCGGTGGTGGTGGTGGTTGATATTTCCCCTCATACGCCTCTAGAGGTAGCAGTTCTACACCAGCACGACTAGTGCTCCATTGTCTCTCTGTCCGACGCTGCGCTAACTGGCCGTTTTCTGAGCTGGAACTGTGTTGATTAATAGGTAGATATTACCCAGAGGGGCTGTGTTTTAAAAATGTATTCAAATATCAGCGGGGTTACTGAATAAAATATTGGTAAATTGGCAGATGTTGGAACAATGGCTGATGCTTGTACCCTTCAACGCCACAAGATGGCAATAGATTGGCTACAGTATTGATATGGCACAGGTAAGACTGAAACAGGGAGCAGAGTATTGCAGCAGAAAGCTAATTGTATGAATTGACACATTTTGGTTTGCATTTAAGTGCCATCAGATGCTGGAGTGTCCTTTTACATTTTCTCATATCAGAACTGTGTCTTCTATATGTTACCTCTTGTCACCAGGCCGTAACCGGGGCTGGGGGGGGGGGGGGGGGGCGGGGGGGGGGGGGGGGGGGGGGGGGGGGGGGGGGGGGGGGGGGGGGGGGGGGG
>JAVQJD010031596.1:0-56771 GCA_036023655.1 Nannoperca australis | reverse complement strand
GAGATGGTATGGAATTGTATATCATTCTAAAAGGTGTACTTGAAAACAGGGGTTTGTATAACTTGTACATTTATATTTGTAAGCTTAGTTTTGCAAACTTGTACATGTTGTTTTCTGTCCACAAACTCCATTTTGCAAGTCTGCACATTCAGACACAGGCTTGCAAAGTGAAAGAAATACGTGCATGTGCGTGTGCATGCTTACGGTGGTATATTTGTAAGTCTGCCAAAACAAGTTTGCAAAACTACGGTTACAGATACAAACCCGTTTTTCAAGCACACCTTTTAGAATTATATAATATTTCATAATTAGGGAACACACGGGTTTACATAAGGTACATAAAGGGTTTCAGTAGAAGTGTGTTAGTTTGGGAGAGACAAATGAGCCGACACTGTCGCCTGAAGGAGCAGAACAGAGCGAAACACATCCATCTATCACAGGCAGGACCAGCTTGCAGATACATACATTCTGCTCCATTATAATGCCACAGACATGAGAATCTCACTATCGGCAGTTCAGCAACAAACACATATATTGTTTATTAACCTAAAATCTGTCAGTGTTGTGTTGTTGTTGTGTGTGCTAAACATAGTGTATCTTTTTGTGTACCTGTATGTGAGGTGTGTGTGCATGTGGCTTTCTTGTAAAGAAAATAACTATTGGTGGTAAATGCAGATATTTATGCTATTTTAACTGTTTTGATAAACATTTACTAACCAAAACTCTATAAAGCTATACAGCGATTATTATGACCGTGTACAAATAACTTTTGTAAAAGAGTTATTCTGTATTCATTTTCAAACTTTCTATTTTCATAATGTTTGGTTGGTTTGGGGTGATGCCTCCAGCACCTTAGCAAATATTTTTCCGGGTGGATTGGTGGTCATCCGGCATTATGTTTGGTTTCAAAATCTGAAGAAAGTGTGTGCGTGGGTGTGTGTGTCCTCACACTGCATGACAATGTGAGATGAAAAAGCTATAAATACAAATGCAGAGGTGGCTCCTTGGTTACAAGAGGGAGGAGTCAGATGGAAGAGAGCGCAGATATGATTAAAGTTTTTGCATGGTTGTGCGAGAGAGATGGAAAGCAAGGGAGAGAAATAAAGCGATTCAACACAAGCTGTACAGCGTGAAAGCTTCTCTGCACAGGATGAATTTTATGTTACACAGACTTCCAGGTATTTCCAGAGAAACACTTCTATTTTTCCACCAGACAATAACAGATACATGAGGAAGTAAAATTCTACACAGACAAATGGAGAAACAGAATAGATAGGAAACGATTCACAACGAAAGAACATATAACTGTGCAGTGAGGCAGACAGATGGATAATGCCTCCATTATGGCGGACAGACTGCAGGGAGAGGTGACACAGGACAGACTGGTCACTATCCCTTCAGGAGTAGCTGTGAGCTTTTTTAGAATCTGGCTAACACTTAGAATGGCTGCCACTAGGGCACGTTCCCATGGAAACACAGACAGCGCTGAGCCTTGCAAACATCTTTACAAATGAACTGCACAGAAGCCTCTCTATGCAACCTTGAAGACAGGAACAAAAGCTATGATGCGAGAGGTGTGATGTGCAGAGGAGACATATGTGATGTGTCAAAGATTTGTTTCAAAATGAGATTTCCACCAATTGGAAAAATGTGACTCTAATAACGACTTGCTGGTGTAAAAGTGACTCACTGTGAAATACTTAAGTTAGAATTTTAGTGGATGAAATTGCTTGTTATGCTTGCAGCCATTTAAGAATGTTTATTCAGAGTGCACATTTTTGAAACAAACTCATAATTTTGTCTTTCTCACCTGCAAATCGTCTTGGTTAGTCCTGTACTGGTCCTTCAGAACAGAGGTCCTCACTCCTTCCTCCCGCCTAACCCCCTTCTCCCTTTTCACCTCTGGGCTCCAGAAGTTGACATTGTTCACGCTGGGGCCTGTCCTTCCATCCCTCCCTCCATCCAGTTCTCTCCTCAGGTGGTCATTGTCCCTCTGCAGCTCCCTCAGCTGAGCCTGAAGATCAAACGTGGAAACCTCTCCCCGTCCAGCCGAATCCGCTGCCTGTGGATGTCTCCCAGACTGGTGCCGCAGACTGGAAGTCCCTGCAGGATGCAAGGTTTGGTCTCCATAGGGGTCTGACTGGTGATGCAGCCCATAGGAGGTGATGTTTGGGCTGCTGCCCATGGCTGTTGTCCGGTTAGTGTAGGAGGAGCGGCTGCTGCTCCTGCCCAGCGTCATGGTGCCTTTGGGGTACCCACCAGAAGGTTCCAAGGAATCCCGCTCAATGGGGTACATGGTGCCTGAAGTGGCATAGGCAGCACTCAAAGACTGGATGTTCTCCATAGACAGGGTCTTACCCCCTGGAGCAGTCACCGAACCATGACGTCCTCTTTTGTCTGCTGCTGTGCCTGGTTTGATCTTTGAACCTGGCCTTGACACTGACCCTTGACTTCCAGTCACTTTAGATGGTGCAGGCCCCCCTGAAACAGAGCCTGGTTCTAGCCCCGAGCGGGAGCCTGGTGCTGAACTTGAAGCCTGTTTACCTTTCCCCTGTTTGGGGGATCTGGAAAAGCGTGAATGAGATGTGCTGCCATCAGTGTGTCCACTAGTCTTTGGGCCAGCAGAGAACTTGCTCTGCGAGGGCTTGGCTCTAATGTTTAAAGGCATTTTTTTATATGGCAAAAGTCGACTTCTGAAAGGAAACTGTTTTGGTTGGGAATATTTTCATTTCCCTTTATGGAAACAAAATTAATAACAAGGTTTAGAATAAAGGCCACCTCTCAGCCTCTCAGTTTTCACCTGTCCATCCCTGATTGTTTAGAGCTTGAGGCTGAGTCTTATTTAGTCCTATTAGAAGAAAGAAGCAGAGACAGTTGGCCAGAGGGCTCCCAGACACACAGGCCAGAGGTCTTGTGGTTTCAGCTACAGTGCAGGACATGATGGATTCTAGAAGGGCAAACATTGAGAGAAAGACCAATCATATTGAAAAGAAATAACACAAGCATCATCACTGCATGGTTGATAGGGATGGTTATTGTTTTAGGATACTACTGCCATTATGAGACATGCTTTTCTCCAAAACCCTTTTTTCTTTCACAAAGTATTCAAAACTTGTGAAACGCTGTCTAACCACAAGCTTCTGTACAAGCACTTTGCCTAAATAATATTGTTTTTTTTTAACGGTCTAAAATCGGCAGATGATTTAAATCAGAAACTATCTGATCAAGAGGAAGAATAAGTTACCACGCCTATAAATCGGACTAATGTCAATTTTCTGTTTGCTTCCCAGCTCTACATGGTTCATGGTAATACTAAATAATTAAGACCTTTAGAGACTAATCCAGAGAAACAGTTACAGAGAGACATTAGGTATACTGGATTTTAATATCTTTCCCCACTCAGGTGTGGCCAATCAAGAGCTGAAAAGCACCAGCTCTCGGTCAACTGTAAACCTCTGCCTCAGCTAATCAGGTGTGGGCACAGCACAGGGTGGGGACCACTGATGTAGTGAAAGACGTCTCTTACTGTTACTACAGTACTCTGTAATCCGCTCTCTTCCGTATTTGTGGTTGTGAGAGTGATAGGAGGACAGGGAAACAATGTTGATTTACCCCCAGACTATAGAATATGTACATGTATGGATGTACTCATTGTGTGGTCTACAGAACACTTTGCATAGCCACAGTCACTGCAGTGCATGGGAGTAAAAACAGGGAGAGGCATCAGCTTGACCCTTTCAGCACCATGGACAGCACATGGACTCTAATGCCTGCTCAGGTCTGATGGAAACCAGGACAAAGTAATGTAATTTGATATGGCCATGGCAGACTGCAGAGGGAATTGGAAAACCAGTTTTTATTATCTGCCATCCCTCTGGGGAACTTGCAAAGCTCATCATCAGACTTTATGACGGCCGAAAACATACCAGTACCTTAGGCTCCGACACAAAAATAGGCACTTGGAATTTAGGCTGAATCATATTTGGAAAGTACAGCATGATAAACCTGTGCCCATATTAGGATCAAATCATCACCATACACAGTAGTATATGTCTATATCATACAAAATACTAGGTCATTTGTTGCCTTTGAGGCAAAAACCCATAGATTAATTCAAAAAATTTCCTCAGGAAATCAAAGTAAGCACAACCCAGCCCATGGTGGACCAGATATTGGGGACTGTTTGCAAAGCAGAAGCAAATCCAAATCATAATCCCTCCTCTAATCCAAGAGGATTGGGTGCTGGGAGTCACTGCACAGGATACAATTGAGAGATTGGTTAAATCTGCATGTCAGTCATAACATAGCTGTCAATCCCTTATCCATCATTGTTTGAGACAATGAATTTAGCCTTATGTGTCAGCAGTGGCACCATGAATTGTGCATTTAGATCGAAATTGACAGTGGCCATTCAGTGGTGGTTAAAATAAAATCACAAAGATAGTTGTGTCTAAACCTGTTAAAACAAGGAAAGTTCAACGTGCTAGCTTGCTGCTATTGAAGCTTTGTCTACACATATGCGATATAATTTGAATTAAGATGGAGGTATCATAAATCAGGGTAACTGATCAGTTTCGACGCGCACGCGCCAAGTTTACGCAGCTGTATACCTCCTTGTCAAACCATAATGGCAGGACGAAAAAACTGACAAAGAAAGAAAGGATTGATGACAATGGAAAAAAAAAGGAGCCAGAAGTAGGAAACGCCTCACTTCATACCTCTGCACTTACTTCTGAGTTGGCAGCCAGCTGTTGCCGCGAAGAGAAAACTCAAGTCACCACCCAAACTGCACCGAGGAACTCCTTAATTTGAATGCTAACATTTCATCATACGAGCCCATCTCATACGGCTCAACATGCTGCCGACCTAACCTACAAATGATGAATACTGCACTATATTTCCTGGGTGGCACGAGTAAAACGCTCGTTGTGCATGTGACACACGCCCGAATAACTCTACTACGAGCACGGTACGAAGGATTAGTTTCTTGCTCATATGCACACGGCTACATGAGTTCCAGCTAGTACCTTACATAATAATTAATCTGCCAAACAAACTGGAAGCACAGAGTTTCATTTGTTTAAATAAGGTTGCCAAATGGTGCCGCAAAATCCAGGTGTGCACGCAACTCGTGCTCTAGCTTACCGGACAGGCACCTCTCCATCACCGTGAAGTCCTAACCGTACCCTGTCCGACCTCTGCGCAGGCTCCATGATCTCATCGGCTCAGCTCTGTCCTGACCTGTGCTGCCATCGGGTCCTTGTGCGCGCACTCTCCCAAGCTTGCGCGTGCGCGACCTATGCGGCGTGGTGGGGCAAGCACGAACAGCAATGATTGGAGAGTTTCTTCTTTTTTTTCTCTCTCCATACACCTACATGAGCGCCAGTTGGGCATGGGACTTGCAAGGTCTAGGTTGCTACACAGACCTAAATTTGATTTAAAAAAACATATATTTTCGACGTAGGCTTAGGTCAAGTAAATAATCGGATGGAACTTCATTCGAATTTTCATTCAATACAGGCATCAGTAATTTAATTCCATGAAAGTGAGTTTGTTTATTTTATTAGATTTAGAGACAAGCAAATTAATCTTGTACACCACATGATTGGATAAATCCTCAACTACTTTTGAATAGCCTACCCTAAAACAAATAAGTGGACCTGGGGCCAGGCCCTCTGTTGCTCTGTGAGACGTTTACCAGCGGACTGCAGCTGTTCAGCTCACTGTCCAATCGCTCAATATAACTCACCCAGAAAATGAGTAAGAATAGCTACTTTGTGTCAGAGGTTTCACTCTCATAAAGGATACAGTTTGTCAAGTGGAATTCCCAGGACATGAGACAAAAAATGTAATTGGGGTTGCAGGCACATGCTAAAACAGGTGTACATTGCAACAAGCTGCACTGCCCACACTGCGGGTCTGGTTGTTATAACTTATGACACTGTAAAGTCATGAAACTGTTTAAGACTAGAGTAAACAGTGAGAAATCACAGGTGACTGCTCTTACTTTGAATCTGTAGCCTGTAAGAAATAATCTTGAGTTTCATTTCCTCCCAACATCTAATTAAAGAGAAGTGACATTTTGAGATTGGTGTGTTTTACATACAGGCACACTACATTATTTCCCTTCTAATATTAATGAAATCAAGCAAGTCAAGTCAAGTCAAGTTTATTTGTATAATCCAATATCAATGTCTATGTACAATGTTCAGTGTCTCGATTAACTTTGCAGCCCACAACAGCAGCACCTACCCAGCCCGAACTCTCTGAAAACAAGGATTGAGATTGACTAAAAACAAAACAATGAACAAACTTAAATTTAAAGAATCAATGTCAAATGAAATCCAATTTGTGTGTGTGTGTGTGTGTGTGTATATATATATATATATATATATATATATGACAAGGACTTTTTTTCACCAGTGGGCTCTCTAGCTCTCTATTAGCCGTTAGTCATATAAAACTTTCACTCATGTTGTTGTCATAAAAGCTGAGGTTATCTGATGACAATGCCATTCTCACTCTGTTCCAGAAAAGTGGTTGAGCCCTTGGGTTTCTTGGCCAGGTCAACACAGACTTTCTACACAACCTTTTCCTCAGTTGAAGGTACTTCAGTTTGGGAAACATCTCATCCAAGAGAACCAGCACAGCAGCATCCACCTTGTTTGGATAAAACAAGAGATAATATTGTGTTGTGAAAGCATAGCAACAACTCAGAGGGGGTAAGATTCACACCTACAAAATGCATATGAAAACACAAAGTTAATAATACTAACCTTCTCATCCAGAAGTCGCTGCTGAACCATGAAGAAAGCCTGGCGGATCACACCATTCACTGTCTCACTGCCAGTAGCACCACTGGACAGCACAAACACTGTCTTCACACTGTTGTAGACAGCATTATGTAGATTTTCAATACATGAAAGCCCAGGAATCCAGTCCCTTTCCTCCAAACAGAGAGAAAACCTCCTGTGACCTGAGTTCTCCAGATTGACAGTTAACTCATTGTAGACCCAATCCCTCACAGCCTGGTTCCTAGTGTCAAACACCACAAAAGCATCGTAGTGATAATGTGAATCACTTCCAGCCAGTTGGGAGTAGCCCTTATGTCCTGCCCAAAGTACCTGTAAGCAATACCACAGATCCCAGCCATAGAGATGCTTCAGTAGGGGCAGAACAGTGAATGCCACAGCCAAGAAGGAACAGACAAGGAAGGCTAAGCTACCATAAATGTCCTGGCAGGAGCGCTGGTCCATAGACAGTATACTCTTGCCCTGTTGGGATTCTGGGTATTCACAGTGTATGTGTGTGGTAAGATAAGGAATCTCTATCGGAGTAGTACGCAAGAAGTCTGCAAACCATGATGTATTACAATCACATTTAAAGGGGTTGGCATGCAAGGTGAGTTTCAGAAGGGCACTACCATTTTTAAAGGGGGCAGGGAGAAATTGATGGTTAAACTCTTTTATCTGATTGTGGCTGAGATACAGATATTTCAAGGATTTCGCCTTACTGAAGAAATCCTCAGGAATAAAACTAAGACGATTGTGACTGAGGTCCAAGAGAAAAAACATTTCTCCAAATTCTATGACCAATTTCTGAGGCAAATCAGAGAGGACGTTTTGGCTGAGGTCCAGGTGGCTTAAGTTGCTGAGTGCTGAGATGTTTTGCCATGGGAAATAGTTTAGCAGATTGTTGCTGATGCTGAGGGACTTAATGCTTCCTGGGAAAGTAGATAGCACTTCTGGTAAGATTGTCTTCAGCTCATTGTTGGAGATGTCCAGGTAGATGAGGTTTGTCAGGTTTTGGAAGAAATGAGTGTACTTGTTGTTATCAGAATCCCACATAATGTTTAGGTGATTTCCATAGAAATAGAGGTACTTCAAAGAGCTGCTGATCAGCCTTTGATTAATTCGCATCCCAATGCCATTGTTTGCCAGACTAAGGACTTCCAAGCTAGTCAGCGTTTGAAGAAACTCCAAACGATGGCCCATGCCCCTCATTTTGAAGTGAAACTCATTGTTACTAATGTCTAATACCTTCAGAGTGTTTTTAAGCTCACTGAAAGCTTCTTTATAATAAAGATCAAGTCTATTGTATGACAAATTAAGAAAAACTAATTTTGTCATGTTACCAAATATTCCGCTCTTTAATGCCTGGCTCATGTAATTGAAGGAAAGGTCTAAACAAACAACATTTTCCATGCCTACAAACACCTCTTTGTTAAGAGACAGAATGTCGTTTTGAGATAGGTCATATGTCAGTTTACGGTGGCAGTATTGGTTTTTAAAGTCCCACAGTGATGGAAATTGTGACACATTGTCCTCCAACATTTCCAGCCTGTTTGATTTGTTGGATTCCCAGATGTCACTTCCAGATATGACTTTGCGATCTATCAGCACGGAGGGTGGGTCAAGAAAAGTCTGTGGATACAAGTTCTGTTTCTGACAGCTTTCCTGTGTCACAATCTCAGATGTCGGACTTGAGCAGCATGGAAGGAAATTAAGCATGTTTTGGGAGAGGTCAATATCAATTAGAGATGGTAACTGTCTCAGAGGTTTCAAGTCACAAGTATTAATGAAGTTCATTCTCAGTTCTAGTTTTGTTAGGTTTTGAAGTTTGGACACAACATTAAGGCTATCTCTTGAAAGCACGTGGAAAAAGTTACCACTCAGAAGAAGATATTGTAGACCAGATATACTGGCAATGTGTGGAGAGAGAATCAGTTCCCGAAATGTTTTCAGTGGTTCATAATTATAGATAAGGCTGATCCAATTGAGGTCCTTCAGCTCCGCAAAGAAGGTTCCATTACGTATAGCGTATGCCAGGAGGTTGTCAGAGAGGTCCAGTCTTTTTAAATTCTTCAAAGGTCGGAAAAGACCCTCTGGAAATTTTTTCAGAGAGTTTCCTCTCAAGCTTAGGTAGGTGATGGAGCTGTTCTCAGCATAGAATGAGTTTGGATGTAGGTATAGAGAGCGATTTTGTGGGCAAGGAAAGCAGGGCCTGGCTGCATGGTCACAACGCTGGCAATTCCACTCCAAATTCAAATACTTGAGGATAGTAAGGTTGGCAAATGCTCCTTCTAAGACCTCTGTGATTGTATTCTCTCTTAAATCCAGACTCTCCAGTGAGGGTGGCAACCCTTTAGGCATAGCTGTGAAATTATTATATCCTAAGGTAAGGTTTTTGAGTTTAGGGAGCTCTCTGAAAACCCTCTCGCTGATGTAAAAGGACTGGTTGCAAGGATTTGCATAAAAGCAGTTCCTGCTGAGGAAGAGCTCTTCGAGATGTGGAGTTTTTAAAGGGTTGATAATGTGGAAGATGCAGTTATTCTGTAGATCAAGAAGCTTCAGGCCTTCAGGTAACCAGGGTATAGAGGTGAGGCTGTTTCCTGACAGATACAAAAATGTAAGTTTCTTTAGGCTCTTGAAGGCATCATTGTCGATCTCAATCTTGCATGATTGGTCTTCCAAAGCTCTCAGGCGACCTGGTTGACAATTTCCCATTAATTTCAGAGTGTGAAGGTTTGGGACACCGGATAAAGCCTTCTGCCCCACTTGCTGTATCTTGGTCTGAGTTAAATTGAGTGACACTACAGTGGTAGACCGGATGAAGGAGATATCCTTGAGTGGCCTGTCCTGGCAGTCGACTGTGGTGGTATTCACATCAGTGTCACATGGGAAGAAGACGTTATTTATGGTGCCCACTAATGTAAGAAGCTGACAAAGGATGAGGATATTCTTCAACATAGCCTGAAAAAAGAAACGAAATTTCAGTTGTTTGTTGATGGTTCAGTAGTATGAGCAGGCAGTTTCATTTTGCATAAGATCAAGCATTATTCAGTACATGTTCATCAATATCACCTTATAACACCCCACTGTTAAAGCAGCTACAAAAAACGTCTATAGAAATCACATTGGCTTTTTTAAGCCTTTCCAGTGATCCATTTCTGTGCTAATAACGTAACAATACAGTAGGTACTACAATGAAATGTAGTACATTTTTGATGAAAGAATAAAATGTTATCTCACTTACCATAACGGATGTAAAATACATCTTAAAATGTGCAACAGGAGTCAGATGAAACAGTCTTTAATCCAAGGGTGCAGAGGGAAGGTTAAAATGAGTGTCTGTGTTATAAAGTCTGTGCTACAACAAGAAACTGAACCCATTTATGCAGAAGTGAAAGCATGTGGTCACATATACAGCAGCACTATGCAAATCATGTGACGTAAGTCAAATTCATGAGGCATCAGATCCTTTATTATAATATTAATAATGAGGAAGGAAGCAGTGTTGTAGTCAAGACCACCTAAACCGAGACCAAGACATGACCCAGGCCAGAATGTATCAAGACCAAGACAAGACCAAGACTTTGAAGGGTTGAGACCGAGACCAAGACCAAAACCAAGGCAGGTCGAGTCCAAGACCAAGAGACCAAGGCAGGCCGAGAGTCAGCTTCCTTTCGAAGTGCCGATAAAAGTTTGACATGGTCCCAGCCGTCTCAGTAAGCGTAACATTGCAGAATTTACACACTGCTGTGTTTTCATTTGGATAATGTTTTGCAGATGAACTCTTTATGTTTTAAGTAGCCAGATTTGACTACAAATGATGCTGCTGTCATCTCCTCCCACTCTCAGACAACCACAGCTTCTTCTCCTGTCTCCCAAAGTCACTTTCTTTGAGTGTGTGTGTGGAGGCGTGACAGCCGCTAACAGTAACAGACATTTTAAAATTGAGTCAAGTTATTGGTTGCATTTGAAGCAGGACATTTTTCATCCAATCACAGAAATTATTTGAACAATTGCACTTACAATTTAGCAGCTGTGGTCTTGAATGGTCTCGAAATAAGATCCAGAGTCCTCTTAGTCCGAGACCGAGACAAGACTCACAAAAATGCGGTCGATTGCAAGACGAGACCGAGAACACAAAAAGTGGTCTCGAGACCAAGACCGATATTGAGTACAACAACACTGCTAGGAAGGACAAATACATAAACTATGATGAAATAGACATAGAAATGGCAGAGTAGAAAATTTTTTACATTTTACCACAAGATTAGGCATCTATGTTTGAGGAAAGGGACAGTATCAGTTATAGGCTTGGCAAACCACGTAAGAATATATGAAGCCATAATTACTCCTTTCCTGATTCCTTTCCTTTTTAGACCAAAAGAAATGGGAGGTTTATTCAACTGGTGGACAAAGTTGAATGACTTCCACTAACAGTTCTAAGTAAGGAAGTAGCGCACCACTTCCCTACCTGTTTCAAAAATCCCTTACAATCTGAACAAAAGCCCATGTAACCAAGGATTCATACCACAACGGCAGTCTCTTTACAATGGCTTTATTAAGTGCACTGTATCATGAAATCCACCAAATCTGAACAGTATTGATATGTTTAAAAAGCAAACAGAAACAGTTAGCAAAGAGAAGAGAGCGATTATGAAACCAATTACCTTTGTTAATATAACCTCAAACACAACTAACACACTGAAAAGCCCTTTATGTTTTGTGTATGTAGAGATTGCATTAGAAAAACTGTCAATAAAATGTGTTTCTGATTACTGAAAATTACATAAAAACTGCTTTTATTCAAGTGCTGTGTTAAAACAATTAGTCCCCATCCACTTAATGGAAGTTATTGTGGCAATCATCATAGCCACAGATAGATTACAAGTAAAGTACAGTTATACAAAGTGTGTTCTGGTTGGAGAGCACTTTCATTGCTTTGGCTTTGGCTTGGACGTCACACTGTCCCTGGAAACAGGAATAGAATATCCCTTACACACAGTAGTGCCCTGATGTCTTTCACTAACAATAGCATTAACACACTACCATGAATTTATCTGATATTTTCCATCACTGACACAAGTGCTGAATTATCCACAGAGCGATGTTCATAAAGCCATCAGATTCAGCATCCACCTTGGAGAGAGAATGATTGTTCCCTGGGTACCACAGCAACCTAAACAGCACACATCAGAGAATTAGTGAATGAAAGATAAAAGCCCTGCAGTGCATATCTGACATAACCTATAAAACATGTTACCCAGACATGCTGCTTACCGGACTGGAACCTGCTTTGCTTTCAGAGCTCTGTAATATTCAATTCCTTGCTTGTTAGGTACACGCTTGTCGTCTTCCCCTATGGTGAGCAAAACCGGTGTCTGCACCTAGATGAGAGATCATCTTAGGTTACTACACTGCAACAACACCAATGAAGTCACATGCACAGCACCAAGAGCCATACACGTAGAGAATACTCATACCTGTGTGACGTGTTTAATGGGGGACTTGTTCAACATCTGTTCCCAAACAGCAGGGTCAGGTAGACAGTCTGTACTGTAGTTGTAGCCAGCCTCAACCATGCACCTGCAAAAATCAGTTAAACATTTACAAGAAGAATCACTGCATGGCTTTGAGGTCTTTTGTTTCTTATTATTGAACACTTCCATCCTGATAGTGACACACATGGCCTTTATCCCACTCACTTGCTTCCAGTTGTCAGAGTAGATGTCAGGGATCCAAATGATATAATAAAAAAGGTGTGCGGTTGTGCACAACTGTCACGAAATGAGGGCAAGAGTGTGGGAATGTGCATGCCAAGACGTACCAGTCTGGGATGTCTGTGCTGCCAATCATAGAGGCCAAATTGATGACGGGGTTGCGAGCCACACAGGCCTTGTAGAACCCTGGGTACTGGCCAATCAGATGACAGGCCAGGAAACCACCATGGGAGCCCCCAGAAACAGCCACCTTCTGCATGTTGAACTCACCACTTTTCAAAACACTTTCAACAGCAAACTGGGAGGGGGGGAACAAAGAAGAGAACTTTTGTGGTACAAAAAAAAGACACATGGAGATTAGAAAAGAACAAAGAACAGAAACACACACACACGCACACGCACGCACACACGCACGCTGCTCTGTCAGTGTTATTTGTTTTATTCTTACTTGAACATCTTTGACGTCCTGGCTGCCAACATTACCAGGTAATGAGAGGATGTTGTCCTGGCCGTATCCAAGAGAGCCACGATAGTTCACTAATAAAAACAAAAAGACACATTACCATCTACCAGTAATAGATATTATGGTGTATTCTATACAGTTAAACAATTCTTTAAAGTTGACAGCACCCTAGAAATGATCAAAGTGAGCTTGAGACCAAGATACTGGTTTAAATTGTATCAGTATCTTGGTACAATTTAAAATTGAAAATTGAATTTACCCAGTAGTATAGCAAAGCCCATCCTGCACAGCACAGAGGAGGACAGAAGCCAATCGGCTACAATCACTGAGTGAGGACCCCCTAAACGAAAGAAACAAGTTATTTAAAATACAGATTGACAGTTTGTATTAAAAGCTTTGTATTATGTGCGTAGTCTTGGGAGGCGTAAACAGAACAAATAACACCGCATGTAGAATCAAAACATGTGGAACATCTCAGGACCGTTATTAAAGATCTTGATTTTGAGAATATGATTAAATGTTTTGCCACTACGGGTATTATCGTCATGGCAACGCCAACCTTATTAGTAACAGCAACTCTTGACTGAACAGAAACAAATCTCACAGATTCAATCGCATGCTAGCCTGTTTCTTGCTTCCGAATGTGAGCCTATTGTGTATCAATACAGAACACTAATATTGATTTTGTTATTTTTGGAATACTACATTAGGTCAATACTGTATAACATTTAACAAGTACGTAACGTAATTAGAGTAACCAACCATGAGGAGAGACAATAAGAGGCAGCTTCACTCCATCTTTAATCTCCTTTGGTTTAATCAGCAAAGCTTCAAAGTCAAGTCCAGCTAGAATAGAGAAACATACGTTAGTCCCATAAAGACAGCAACATCTTTACAACCCCCTATAGACTAGGGGACAACCATTCACCTCAGGAGCTTCCAACTGTAAACTCCTTTTCTCTTTGTCCTTAACTCTATATCGAAATCTTATCTTCGAGTCCTTATTTTCACTGAAAGGCGTTGATTCAACGCTCTGATTATTTTTAGGCTGTAGATATCCGCGGCATTGTGCTGGACTGCAGTGTGTAAGTAGAGGTGTTTCTTACATTGTCCATTTGACAAAAACAGTAAAAAGCGATGTATTTTTAAAAAAGGTCCTTTTGCCAGGACTTCAGTGTAGATACAACTAAAATTATTCTTACGGTATTGGCTGTTTTCTTGCTCTGGGGGAGGGGTGAAAGTTAAGATCTTCCAATCAATATCTGGCAATGGCTGGGAGTCTTCCAAAGTAACCCAGGCCACTTCCTCCTGAGAATCCCTGGCTGGAAGGAAACCCACCCTCTGGATATAGAAATGACATTGTAATGTGTCAAATATTAGCTTCTCCATAACAGGAAGATACATTTTTTGGAGTGCTCCAAACCCTATCCCAAAAAGTCAATTGTCAACAACATATACTATATATCAAAATGTGATTACTCAAATAAAGACCACTCTAAATGAAAACACTGATCCTACCAGACTTGGAGGGCAGTTTGGAGAGCAGCAGCTGACCACCATCAGATCCCTCTCTATATTCAGCAGACTCCAGTTACCAGCATCAGACTCTACAGACAAACAAAGAACAGTATTAGACATAGGTTCAAATAAACATGTTCAAGCGGTCCCAGAACGCCAGAATGGTGAGCAAATTAAGTATTAGACTGTCAACACAAAACATCAGCAAACAAAGCTGTCTAGACCTGAGGGTGAGCAACACCAAGGCCGACAAATGTGTCTAGTGACTCACTTGAAGTCAGAGAGGTGATGCTCATGGTGCTTATATCCACCATCAATAGATCCTACAAGAGAGGTAAAGATAATTACAACATTCTTAGTTCAAATACTTAATGTGCAAAATGGAAACTTATCAGGGAAAAAGCAACCCTTATTGTCAATTGTTTGCCATTATAACAAGGCATTTCCCAGGAGATGACAGTACCTTGCGGCTGCGCTGAGGGCAGGCAACAATGATACGCTGGCTGTCAGCTGACCAGCACTGAGGGGACAACTGAGAGCTGTAGATACCAGTAAAGCCATCTGGAAAGCCACGCCGACACAGACAGACACAACTAAGTTTAATAAGTAGTAAAAAATAAAAAATTAAAATAATAAAAAAAAAAATATTATAATAATTCATGTGACCTCCAAGTATTCCTTACCCTCTCCAGGTCGCTTCACCACATCCACCACCACTGAGGTCTTCTTAGTATACCAGTCATACTAGAAATAAAATAAGCATGCACAATTGAAGGCATATAATAACAAATGTATTTATTAACTCGTACGTGTATTTCTCCTTTAACCCTTGTGCTACCTTGCCGGGTCATATTGACCCAGTGGCCCATTGTCTTGACCCAGTGTCTTCTCCACAGAGTAGCACAAGGGTTAACAAATATATTTATGTCTACCGAACAAAAAACACAAGGCGGTGCATTGTGTGAAAAAACATCCAATCCTACTTCTTCTTTTTAGTTAGTACAGTGCAGGTTGTCAAGAAGGGAAAGTAAATGTGTCCTTTGTGGAAGAGGAAGAGGCTCCATTTCAGCCTTACCATACAGAGCCTGCTGCACTGCATGTGTGGTCCATAGACAGAACATTCCAGGTAGACAATCCGACACTGGTCTGGGCTCAGCCTGGGGGAGCACACTGCACTGGTGCCTGATGACAGCTGCTCTGAGGGACACAACAAAATAAATACAATACACATGAGCACACAATAGCAACAGAGTCTAGCTACATATCCATTTATGTCAAACCATGTGAAATACACAACTTCAACCCTAAAAACACACGTAATCATAATGAAGAATTACAGTTTGTGTTAAACTTTTGGTGCCTAACTCGTCATGCACATTTAGTCATGTTGTCTCCAATGTTTAACACAGAAGTTAAACAAGAACAATATGATAAGATAGAACTTTATTAATCCGAAAGGAAATTATTGGGCGAGAGATTTCTCAAAAATGACACAACATAAGTATAAAAACAATAGAGTAATAAATGTAAAGTTTAAAATGTAATAACATAATATAGGGTGGACATGAGCATGTATGAGCATCGTACTCCAATTCACCTGGATCACGTTTATGAAAAAGAAACTACAGATCTAAATAACAGAAAATAAGAAGCAGTCACTTACCACATTTCCCACCGGTAAGATCCACATAGAACAAAGATGACCTGACAGAGAAGAGGGAAACATGAATAAATTGCAAGATTAGCTTCTGAGCCTTACTGAGGGGATTTCTGACAGGCTAGCTTTAATTCTTCTTTCTGATTAGGGTGAACAGTAATCACCTCCTGTTGGGGCAGTACTTGAGGCCAAGTCTGAAAGGCTCATGCCACCAGCCTACAAACACCACACCTGTGTCACCTGGAGCCCAAAATGCCTGCAGAGACACAGAGCGAGCAACAGCAAGAGTAAGAGGGTGTGAGCTGACTGGAAGTGCACAAAAAACAAAATCATGCATCATTGCACAAACTGCTGTACCAACCTGTCCAGGTGAGATATTTTCAGGCACTCCCTCCAACACAGAGACGTTATCACCCTCAATGTCCAAAACACAAAGCACTGGACAGCACTTACTAACCAGTGCCTCTCCCCAGTCCTCATGGAAGACAAACTGCTCCCCCTGCAGGGATAAAGAAGCAAAAATATTACAACTTAAGCTTAAAACGTAACCTAAGAAGTTGAAAAAATCCTTTGAAATGTGAAAATATTTTGTGTTTCGAAAGTATTCATTGCATTCACTTTGACAGCCTCCTTTTTCTCCACTCTCATGGCCTCTTCCTCGTCCACAACAGAAGAAGACTCTGGTGACTCAGTCTAAAAACAGAAAATCAAAAATAGAAAAACATTAGAAGATAATTACTTACTAGTCTGGCATTTTAATTACACTATCTGGTCAATGAGGAATCAACACTAAAGCACATGAAGTTGTACGTCAAACTTGTTTCCCTACATTTCTCGCCACATTTCAATCAGTGTTGTTAAGGTGTTTAGATTTTGAAAGGTGATGGAAAATACCTGGGATGCATTCAAAATGAAACCATTTGCAAAATGCCCGTTTGCAATTTTTTTTTTACGATTGAGCGATCAACTTCCTTTCAACTGTGTGCAACAACCTTGGAGTTAAATTTGAACCGGTTTGGTGAGTGTTTGGAGTGTAAATCTGCTTAAGTCATTAGTCCATCACAAAGGTAGTTTTGCATGATCCAGCATGTATTTAAAGCTTTGTTATTTATTTTCAAACCATTCCTTACAGAGAATCACAGAAAGGTTAGTTTGCTATGCTCTGCGCAGTATTCAACACAACCCTAGCAATGACATTGGGGACAATTAACATACTTGAAATGTTCAACCAAATGTTCAATAGAGAGCAGTTCAGCAGTTCTGTGTCATTCAGTGCGGATTTACCCACTCAAACACAGATTTGCTCAGACCTGGAAAAACGATTCTGCCTTAGGCCTCTTCCTTTCTGCCACATACAAGAGGTGGGTCTCAGAGTGGGACCAAACCAAGCAGCCAAACTGCTCTAAGGACGCAAAACACAGTGTGATTAACAACTGGACTGGCATATGTACAGGCAAAGAAACTGGTAAACAAAACAAAAACAACAACAAAAAAAGAGATTTTATGTGTAGATGACTCACCATCTTCATATACTTTGCCATGCTTCTTCAAGGCTGTTAGATTGATGCTCTTCACCTTGATGTTTTTACTCCAGATCTGAAAAGATCAGGTTCAAAATACAAAATCAAATGATGTTTTAAACACAAGCTACAGGTGAGAAATTTAGCAGCAGAGATACATTAGGGCACCACTTAGGGGACAATTAAAAAAGGGAGTCTGAGCCAGACAGCCACACACCTCTAGAAACTGTTTGTCCTCTCCTTTGATCGTGCACTCTCTGACAACAGCCTTAATTTCACCCGAAGGGGAATCCTTACTTAGCAACCTGATAGAGGAGACATTTTGATGAGACATTGTTTAGTTTGCCCAGGGTTATGTCTTTAAGAGCATTTTCAACCTTCTCCAGATCATATTAAAAATATATATATTTGGTTTTACATACTCTCCTTTGATCTCAGTGCAGTTTCCGGAGGCTCCAGAGTAGACAACCGACTTGCCATCGTGGAATACAATGTACTGACGGCAAAACTTGACATTCTCATTCCTCTCCAGATCACGCTGGCTCCATTCTGTAGAAGAAAGTAAACTAAATGCTATCAATATCAACCAACATACAAATATCTGAAAATCCTAATATGACAAAGACTAAGTCTACCTGTGTAGATGTTGCTGTATTTGCCTCCATACTGAGAGGTGATGACAGGTCCCGTATCTGCTCTGGTCAAAGAAGGGAAGAGGCTAAGTTCTCTGTAGAGCCTGGCAATTTCTTCAGGGTTGGTCATCACCTGACAACACGCAGCAGAATAACGTCTCAGTGATACAAATTGCTTAACAGCGAACACTGTCCTGTTCATCTCCTAGCTAGGATGCTAGCCAGCCACATTAAAGTTTGTATAGTTAACGCAGTTTACCACCAAACACTGAAGTCAGTTTATAGGGAATTAAATAAACATTAGCCTAGTTAGTCATGCAGACAAATCAAGCGATTGTGATAAACAACTCAACCAAGTGAACAAACTAGTTTGTTTCTAGCCATGTTTTCCGGATTAATTTGACCAGGAAGTTGATTGTGGCAGCTGACCAATAACAATCGAACCAGTGTCAGTCTGCTAGCTTGACTTGAAAGCTGGCTAATGTTAACGTTAATTACATTTTTTTTAAACAATGGCATCGTAATAAACGCCAAATATAGATTTGCACCTATGAAGTAAATTTTTGTAGGGTGTTTTCTGTTCAGAGGCAAAGAAAAAGTAGTGCGTTAAATCTAATCATACCTGTGACTCCATGATAGGGACGATGTGTGTCGCTATACTGCAAACATCAAGCCGTTGAAAGCACAATGGTGTGGGTGCTTCTTCTTCCTTTAGTTTCTTGGCGAATCGTAAACCAACTTGGGTGCATACCGCCACCTACTGTATGGAGTAGGGACTCCAGTAAAAAGCTAGCTAAAATGAACGTAACATCTTTAACAGCTTCCTGTTGCTACTTGAAAAATAAATTACAATCCCTAATAAATAGTTCCTTGAATACACCGGAATTTAGGGATGGATTTGTGATAAATAAGAATTAATAAACCCCATACAGGGATTTCAAGCATACTTGGAAGGTTGTCTACCAAAAAGAAACGTTTTTTGATAGCAGTAACACACATCTATGCTTTTATTTTGTAGGCATATCCAATCTGCAACACCCAACAGAAAGCGGTATAACTGCGCTTTTAACGCCCTTTTGCGTTGTAAACCATAGTGTTTTTACTATTTTACAATGTGCTTATGCAAAATTATTGATTTTAGTGTGTGGCATTCTCTGTCAAAGCACAGTACTACATATATTTTGACGAGACATATTTTAAAATCACTTTGTTGCTATGTATGCATTCGACTGTTTCTGCTAGTCAGCTGGGGTAGGTGGGGTCACAAAGAGCCAAGATGGCTGACTTTGAGGAGCCGCTGTCAGATGAAGAGAAGGTTGGAATATTATTTAATTCTTTGCTCAACGCTAAATTATCTTATTTGTACAGAGCTACCACAGATAGCGTCATATGTTCACATTAATTAATGGTTAAGAGAATACCATTTTTTTAAATTACGTATCAATATGATAAACTTGTGTTTTTAAGGTGCCACTAGCTAACTAGCCAGCGCTAGTTAAAGCTTATAGCTCGCTGGCAGCGAAATCAAAACTTTTTAGTAGCACCAAGATTAATGGACATATAAGTATCGACGCCTAAATCGTGTTTCAATATCCATGCCAGTTTGCAATAATTACAGTGTGGGCTGCTTATCGGTACTTCTATAACGTTAGCTAACATTAGCGGCTAACGTTACTTTGCTTTGGATTTCTGGGTCAAACAGATTCAGTTGCAGTTTAAATACTTGTTAGCCTCCCATGGCTTAGGATGTAGGTGCACACAGTTAAATTGGAGCCTGGTAGTGACACCCCCCGTAATACCAGTGATAGCTGGATACATTACCAGATAGAGGCAAAACTTAAATTATTGGGAATGACAGATTGCAGTCTTTCTGCTACAGGCGATAATTTAATTGTCCGTGTACACTACAAGACAGTTATTTGAATACCAACAGGAATGTTTCTAAGCTAGCAGCAAGAGTGGCGACATTCCCCCGATAACACCGAGAGACATTTAAGATTAACGGTCCATTTACGCTCAACGGGAAAATTGAGGGCAAGATGATGGCATGATTTTGTATTGACATGACATATAGTCTAGATAAGCCGTTTCCATTTCAATCCATTCTGTATTCATAAAGCAGTTAATGGCTGCACTGCTTAACGTGTCTTGATGTGTATTCCTCTTTTTCCCTCCAAATTACAAAAACTCTAATTCAAATATGTCAATTATATTCCATGAAGTTGATTATTCATGAATTATTTCATTCATTTATTTCATTCATTCATTATTTTATTTCAAAACATGCTTGCTTACATATTACATATTTGACAACTGAAAATGCATCTTGGCAATATGGTATGGCCACAACTGGATGCAAAATTGCTAACAAAATAGTTTTTTTATTTTAAATTGTAGAATAGTTTGAGCACAGATTCGTTTTGCTTATCGAATAATGAAAATCATGTTAATTATGGGTGTATAAGTATTTATTTGTAGTGTCTCTCTTTGTACTGATTGTACAGCAAGTTATATTATGATAGCTGAATTAATTGGTCACATTTAATTTGCTTTCATAGGTCCGCATAGCAGCCAACTTTGTGACTCATGCCCCCCCGGGAGAGTTCAATGAGGTCTTCAATGGTAAGAAGTAGCTGATTGTGACAAGATGCCTATTATAATAATATTGTATTTATTATATTATTTGCCTCTGATAGTAACATGTTATTGTTATGAGGGCACAATGCAAACAGTGGTTTCTTTTTTTCTTGCTAGATGTGCGGCTTCTTCTCAATAATGATAACCTCCTCAGGGAGGGGGCTTCACAGTAAGTAACACTCATCAAGACAAATGTCTCAAATTCAAATACTCATTATTTCAGAAAACCTGAGCCTCCACATGGGGATATAAGCATGGCCAGTGAAAACCATTTGTTAAAGCATTTTGGTGTCATATCATGAATTTCTACTGTACCTTTGTGCCCATTGTATTTGTCCAGCTCCTTTGCCCAGTACAACATGGATCAGTTTACTCCTGCCAAACTAGAGGGCTACGATGAGCCGGTATGTTCCTGAAGTCTTTCCTTTTTAAATCCGGAAGAGCAAGTGTCAAAGTCACACTTTTTCAATCGTTCCTCTCCATTCTTTACAGGTCTTGATCACAGAGCATGGCGACTTGGGTCAGGGACGTTTCATGGACCCCCGCAACCATTTGTCCTTCTGCTTCGACCACCTAAGAAAAGAGGTGAGCGATGTGCAGCCATATGACGGAGACACGGCCCTGAGAAGCTGGAGAGATGCCTGTGATACTTCACTTAGTGCTTACGTCAAAGAGCACTACCCTACAGGAGTGTCCACGGTAAGATGTACAAAATAGTAATTTAAGCAATACAGACTACATTTTACTCATACTCATACATACCCCCTACCATCTGTGCATTGCAGGTATATGGGAAAACGGTTGATGGTCAGCAAACGATTATAGCCTGCATTGAGGGACATCAGTTTCAACCCAAAAACTTCTGGTATAGTGAACTTTAATCAGCTGTTTCTGAATATATGTATATCTAATAGGATATGTTGCAATTTTTTATAATAAAACTTTATCACAAAGGTTATAAATGAACAGTTTTGTGTATTTCTTTTTTCGTGGTGAATGTGAAAAAACTGGTCTCTTTATTATATTAAGGCTCCCGATGCTGCTGTCTGATTGTAATGTAAGGCTTCTCTTCATTTGTCTGACACAGGAATGGCCGCTGTAGGTCAGAGTGGAAGCTTACCATCGGTCAGTCCACTGCTCAGGTGGTGGGAGTGTTGAAAATCCAGGTAAATTCATTTCAGTGCGCTCATCTGCATAAATGATGAATAAGTCAAGGAGGAAAATGTTTCAACATTGTTCACTTCCAGCTTCCTTATAAAGTTATTCTCTGTCTCTAGGTGCATTATTATGAAGATGGGAATGTGCAGCTGGTTAGCCACAAGGAGGTAGAAGAATCAATACCAGTGACTGTAAGTCAAAATATGTATACATAAGCACTTATGCAGTCTTTCAGCAGCGGTTTAAATGTTATGTTACTTGCAGAGTATAAGACTGGCTGTGTTAGGTCGGGGTATATGCAGAGGAGGACATACGTGTCTGTCAGTAGGATAAAAGGTGATGACTATATGTGTGTTTCTGAAACAGAATGAAAGCCAGACAGCCAAGGAATTTGTTGACATTATTGAGAACGCAGAAAATGACTACCAGGTAAGCTACTCATTGACTACACGTTGTAATGTTTAAAATTACAGGTGTTACTTTTACTGAAACGTAAATACTGAAACACATTAAATGTAAAAAATATTATTATTAATATTGGTTTCCCTCCACTTTTTGCCCTCAGACTGCAATCAGCGAGAACTACCAGACCATGTCCGACACCACATTTAAAGCCCTGCGTCGCCAGCTGCCTGTCACACGCACTAAGATCGACTGGAATAAGATCCTAAGTTACAAAATTGGCAAGGAGATGCAGAATGCCTAGTGGAAGGCCAGGGACTGACCAGGGAGATGAACACTCCACTGGGCCCACAACCCACCTACATATGCGCAAGGACTAACCAAAGCAAAACTATATCAGTTTGGGGCAAGGAATTCAAAAACAAAACAACAACAACAACAACAAAAAAGTATAACTGAAGATTTGGAGACTGTTAGGCACAGATATCGGTCTGCTGTAAGGAAGTTGCGGTTACAGAGATAATCATGGTTTGGGAAAAGTGGTTACCTCTGGATGTGTGTTGTGAAAGAGTTGTTTTGGGTCAGTGTGCAGAGCTGTGCTCAGGACTGCTACGCTAAAGAAGTAAATCTTCCTTCTGCCGTCGAAGGATTCACAGACCTCCCTAGAATCAGATGTCAGAAGTTACAATTTGTTTGGGTCAAACTGATGCAGAACTGTGATCATGGCACAGTGGTGATTTTGGCACATGGGGAAAAGAACCAGGACCACACAAGGCAGCTGGTGAAAGAAATTAAGCACAGCATCACATATCAGGGTTTGATTTTGGACAGGAAAATAGGAATTTTGTGAAAGTTTTTCTTTCATTGTGCTTATCATGCATGGTGAAATTGGAAATTATGTGCATCAGTAAAATCGGGACATTGACAGGAAAGCATCTGATATTTTAGCTGGTACCAGGCTTATACTATTGCTGAACTGACAACTTAGTTATACATTGCAATTAAATTGACAGTATTTCTATCTGTCATTAGCATTTGGGTGTTGCATGATCCTCAGCATAGCTCTGTTCCTGCACTGTAGACGTTCATGTTTGTCGGTGTCTGTCAGGGCTGAGGGAATGTTTACCTGTTTTCTGTTGTGCTGCACTGATGTCTCCACCCATGCAAGCTATGATGACTGAAATAAGATAAACTTTACGCTGCTGCATCTATAATGCATTCTCTGTTCTCTTACTTTGGCAACACCACCTTCATTGCTGTACAGCTTTTCCTTTGTGAAAGGAAAACATACTCATATTAACCAAGATTTATTTGCCAAAATCTCTTTCCTATGGTAAAGAACTCATCCTCCCACCCATGTATGCAAATTTCTATTTTATTAAGCTGGTTTTTGTTGGAGGCTTAGAGCATTGCACTCCTAACTGTACTGTTTGTGTACTGGTCAATGCCAAGTGAACGCGAAGCAGTTGCCATGTAAGGCAAGATCATATACTGTATATGTTACATGACTTCTGTAAGGCCACATCATACCGTATGTGTTACATGACTTCTAAGGCTAGGCTGACTCTGGATCAGTTACTTGTTAGCTATACTATGTGCAGTGTTCAACCCTCATGCTATACTACAACTGTGTGCCGATCAGTTATAAAGTTCAAGACTGTACTGCCCCATTCTGTTGTGCAAATAAATGGATTGAACATCTTGGCTAGGTTATTATTTTTCCTTCACTTTGTTACACACAAATCTTTGCATAACCTATTCAAAAGTGTTTCAATAAAAACAAATAAAAAACACACACACACACACACTGAGCTTTAAGGCATAAGCAATTTATTTAAAATAGCTAGATGTTGCAGGTGTTCATGATATGCATATTTATTAGAGACAGATGAGGGTCATTGCCCCTCACAGACAGACAGTGTATAAATCTACAGATTTAAATTGATTGACAGAAATGTTTATTTTAGCCAATCAATTCTTGGTTTGAAAGCCAGAAAACAAAAAACACAGGAAACCTAAAACGAATATCGGATGTGCAGCTCTGCTAAGATAAGACACAATACTAAGTAAATTATTTGACATACTATAAAAACAACAGTTACAGTAGAAAAATTCAAACCTTTAGTCCCCATTATGTTCATTCCCTGAACAAAACATTTGAATAGACAAAGTATCTTACAGTAATGTAGTATAAAATGTGCTCTCCCTTTTGAAGACAAGATTCAGTGTATTTATGACAAGTGTAAGAGAGTAAAACAGCACATGCATGTTGTTCATTCATAAAAAATCAACTGGGAATTCTTTAAACTATTTGCAGCATAATATTGTTTTTATGGACCATCTCCACAGGAACTGCATAAGAAAGACATTTACAAACTACTTACTAGTTAATTGTGAAATGGTGATAAGCTGATACTTATGTATTTGCTATAATCTAAATCTGTATATTTTAAGCCCTTCTACTTGTTGCTTTATGGTTTTGCAAGTAAAGGCGATCAAAAGAAAAGGAGTGTTGCACTATGTTAACATTTCTTTCTTCAAAACCAAACAGGTTGGTCTCTTTACATATATGGTTTCTAAACACCCTCAATATTAATATATTAAAGTGGAAAATAAACTACTTAAACCTACAGAAAATCTATGCAATAGAATAAAGACAGGAATGTTAATATAAATATTAAATCAAATTTAAAAAATCCATAAAATACTATTTCAAATAGTTATTTTCCGCTTTTTTCTCTGGCTGTGGTATAGAGGTAGGGGTGCGACAAACTCTTAAATGCATCTGTTTGATCCAGTCCAGCTTTGAAGTATCTATACTACTGATTATGAGCGGGTGATGGCAAAGATGAATATTACAGTAACTGTTGATTTAGGCCTGACTCATTCTAAGAGTTAGTTTGTATGATCTGGCCATTAGCTGCTGGAGGATAAAACCAGGTCTGGCTCTTTGGCTCCATCCTGCCCACTGCTGCTGTGTCCGCAGTTCCCCGTCAGCTCCGGGAAGAGGCTTGTCCGAGCAGAGTGACTTGGGGAGCCTGGAGTTGGACTCATCCCTGGCTTCTTGGGAGGGATCGGAGGAGCATGGGTCCTCTCTGAGCGAGGAGTGAGGGGGGAGCGGATGCCCGGAGATAACGGCCCTGAAGAAGGTGACCTCCCCCCGGGAGGAGATGCTGTTACATTGCGGTAGTCTGTACCAAATGGAGAGCTGCTGATTGGCGCCAGCTTGACACCAGCCTGCTGGCTGGTGAAGCGGGACAGAACCTGAGTGACAGTGTTGCGGGCCAGCTGCTTAGCTGTGTTGTGCTCTGGTGGGAGAGGGATGGAGGAGGTGGTCGGGGAGAGGTCCCGAGGAGAAAGAGGGCCACCATGCTGCTGCTGCTCCAGCTCAGCCTGGCTCTGGAACTTGTGCCTGGCGGCCTGGAATCGCTGGTTGACTCCAGCCTGGTAGGAGGACTGATGGAAGCCCGGGCTGCCCAGACGTTTGGCAAGAACAGGGGAGGAAATGGGGGAAGAGGAGAGGGAAGAGGAGGCTGTGCTGGAGGGAGAGTGAGGATGAGAGTGAGGATGAGGGTGAGGATGAGGGTGAAGAGGGGAATGCAAAAGTGCTCCTCCCCCATTCTCAACCACCCCTCCATTTTCTGCTCCTCTCCCTTCCTGTGTCAGTTCTGTCTCTTTATGAGTGTGATAGCCATTAACCTTTGACAGTGAGGTGGATTGAGGAGTTATCTTTCCATCTGGCTCGGTCTGTACAGAGGCGGACACCACCATCATCTTGGAAAGTGACTCTTTCACCTCTGTCACAGCCTCCTCTACCTCTTCTTTACATCCTCCAGTTTCAGACAACCTCTTCTTCAGCTCCTCTAGCTGTCTCTCAAGCTCCCTACTCCTCTCCTCCTCTTTGCTGATCCGGGCATTCGTCTGCTCTCGTTCTGTGTCAAACTCAGCCAGCTGCCTCTCAGACCGGGCCTCTAGCTGGTCTGCCCTACTCTTCTCATCTTGAAGAACCCCTCGGAGCTTCTCCAGGGCATTGGTCTGCTCCTGGAGCAAGGTGCGAAGCTGGGAGACCTTCTGAGCCTCCTCCTGAGCCAGGCTGCTGGCTTTCTGGAGCTCCAGAGTCAGAGTTGAGGAGAGCTGCTGCTGCTGGGACAGTGACTCCTCCACCTGGCTCACTGCCTGTGCTTGTTCCTTCTCTAACCTCCGCACTGCTGTATGCTCAACTTCCAACTAGAAAAGAAGGGAGAGAAATACAGCAGTCAAAGCAAAGCAGCATTTCCAACTTTGACCACAAGGAGGCAAAAAACACAGCTTTGTTACATTCGCTCCAACACAGGATCAGCTATCTTCCCCTTTTTTGAAAACACAATTGTTCTCCAAAAAGAGTTTTTGGTATGAAACCTTTGAATATATGTTTTGCACCAAACCCATTACAACTGTATTATACTATTATTATACCATTACTACTATATAATTGAGTTAGAAGCTACTGACTGTCTTTTTACAAAACCTTAAATGGATTTCTATTTTGGTCTATTTTAGGCCTACTGTAACGCTTTATTAATTTGCCAATAACGTTCATGATACTGACTCTAGTGATGTCATCATTTCATTTAAACAGCTCATTTAAAATAGATTAAGTGGTATAAAATATGTATTATTTGACACAAAGCTTATAAAAATTGTGCTTACGGCACAAAGCATTGAGTTTCAAAATGGCCGACATCCTTTGTAGGTGATCAATTCCTTTTCTTTTCCAAGTTTCTTGTCCCTATCCACATATTGTCTAATAAACTGCATTTTAATTAGGTTTTGTTTCAGTCAGAAGAGACAGAGAAGCAGTTGTTCATGCTTTGCCATGTTAAAGAATTATTCCCTTGCATGGCATGTTTATGGAAAGTTCAGTTTGGCATGAGGTCATTAGAGGGTGACTGGGCTGCTTTAAAGCTTTGATGAGTAATAGGAGGAAATGGGAGGTGATGAAATACAATCGTGTGTATATGATTAGTGTGCAAAAAACAACACAGACAGGAAAGCCTGAGGAAGAGTGGGAGACACTCAGGAACTCTTTCTTACATAAGACCCTTGGGCGAAAATTGTATAGTGGCTGATTGTGGGCTCACAGTGTGTGTGCGCCAGCTGACCTTGCATTAGACATGGACATCCATTATCTCAGGTTTCCTGAGGCCATAAAGCCCCATGGCTGCTGGACAATTAAACAATAGCCTCTTCCTCTGTTTCCTATTGAACAGCCCTGTGCTTGTGCGTACGGGTGCCTGTGTGTGTCTGTAAAGCCCTTTCCACCCTGAGTTACAAAAGTTGCTGCGTTTTAAATCACAGCTACCACTATGAAGAAGGACACTGTGCAGACAGGCAGAGGATAGGGAAATAGGGGGAGCAAAGGGGGCAAAAGGGAAGCAGAAAAATATCTTACACCAGATGTGCTCATCTATCAGCAAGTGAGAACTGTGAGCACACACACACAATGCAACAGTACATGACTGTGTCTTTTTCATTTCATGTCATACCTGGTGCAGCAGTTTGTCTCTCTCTGTCTGCAGCATGAAGGTGAAATCATCACTGTGAGCAGATTCCTGGGCACGCCGGTGTTTCTCCTCCTCCAGATCAGCTATCACCTATAAAACATATGAAACAAGACATGACATGCAGACATGGTTTCTTGTCGCAGGATTCAGTGCATGAATTTTAAAACGTCAAACTAACTAACTAATTATCTTTGATTTATTTTTCTTATAAGAAGTTTCCTGCCCCACACAGTATGGCCGCTGTGAAAATTGTCTCCTGACAAATCATCAGCCTGCATAACGGAACCTCCTCTTCATCACAAGGTTTTGTCAGTTTCCTCAACTTAAGTTCACTAATACACAGTCTTTACGAGTGTTTATGACTCCCATGAACTCTCAGACCTTGAGATCACCCCTCTAAGCCCTGGGTGTGGCTGCTGTCTGTGTGCCTCACAGTTTATGAAAGAAACCTGGAGGCAAGTAGATGCAGGCATACATTCTCACACACGCGCAGAAACACACACACACACACACACACACCAACAAGTGTGAGCCCCATTGTGACACTGGTTGGGTATTGGGTTGCATCACCATCCTGACAATCTGAAATGCAGACGGGGAAGCTGGAGAACTCACTGAACATGTGAGAGTGAGTGGTAGCGACTGTATGAGTGTGCATTGCATCTTACCCTCCTGTGTCTGCTCTCAGCAGCAGCCAACTGTCCCATCATCCTCTCCTGCATCCTCTTGCAGTGAGCCATGACCAGTTTGAGCACAGCCAGAGGGTTCGGGCCCACCGCTCGACCCTGCAGGTGTGTGTGAGGCTGGGTGAGTGTGTTCTGGCGCTCCTCGGACTCGCTGTCCCGCTGCAGGGCCAGGAAAGGATCGCTGAGGTCATACTGGCCGTAACGCTCCTGGACGAAAGAATTTCTGTGCTGAGCCTGATAAATACACACACACACACACACACACACACACAAACAGCACACACGTAATTGTGTTGTTAGGCTGTTCCATTAACTTATACTAATATGCTGAACCTTAACTTGAAAAGAAATCCCTCTTTCCAAGTGAGGCTGAAAAATCTATTTTACCAAATGGTGAAGCACACAAACACACACATATGCGTAGCTTTGGGGGCAACCAAGTGGTAATGAGACAGCAGGTGTTCGATTAAACCTATCCAAGAGCTGTGTATGCCTATAATGTCAACCTGTGGCATACAGGAAGAAAACGTTCAGTGCTGACTGAGCAGAAGTGTGTGTGTCAGTACATTTTGTTGTTTGTGTACATCAGTAGAGTTGACAGGATGAGGTCTTCTTTCCACACTGCAGCACAGCAAAAATGTGCTCACGAGGCCCAACTTCCAGTGCCAAGAAAAACACAAAGTAACTCATTACAAACACACACATGCTTTAACTTAATGTATTTATATTATCAGTAAGTGTGTGTCTGTGTCCGTGTGTGCAGGAAATCTGTGTGGCGTGATGTTATTGTAAGTGCGAACGCAAGCAGATGGTCTCAACCTCTCAACCCAAACACAAAGAGGTGAGGCACTGCTGTCCAACCCCCACAAGGGGCAGATGTTAACTCGTCCCCAGGGATGCAGGGGTGAAGCACCCGGGCCATGAAATCAGACACAAACACACACACACAAACACACACACACACAGAGCGGTTTCCAATAAAGTTAGTTAGTAAGTTAGAGAGAAACAGGCTGAAATGAAATTAAGTGAAATGTGATAGGGCCTTGCTGACCTCACTCCTGACACATCATCAGGAGGTCTCATTAGCTACATACAGTGAGTAGGGTTTGAGTTCTGCAGGCATGCAGGGTCAGCTGGCAGTGCTAGTGATGTAAGCAAATGCCACAGAGTTCACTCCACGTGCCTCCGGAGCACCCATCGCTGTCTCCCTCATCAGACACCCCCTTCATCATGGACCCCCTGCGCCCCCCTGCCCAAACATGCATGGCACGGCATTCCTCTGCAAGTTCATCATCGTTTCTCAGAAAATGCTGCTCTCTATTTCTGCCTCTCTGACAGCCTCTTTTTCTCACACGCTCTCAGACTGTGGCACAAATACACATGCACACCCTGAGAGCACCAGTAAGGAGACTGTATTTGAGGCTCTTTTCTCTGGCTGAACAGAAGAATGTGACCCTCAGTGAAGAGATTACAGGACTCCAACAAAGACACTGTCTCAATGCCTGCAGTCTCATGCATTGTCTTCATGTCTGACCCAGTAGGGTTCAAAGGGTGAGGGTGTGTGTGTAGTATGCCTGCCTCTTTTTTGTGAATATAAATGTGTACGTGTGTGTAAGCCATTGTTTGTATGTTTACCTATGGCTGTGTGAATGTGTCTGTGTGCTGGGCCTTGGAGTAAAGCTGTGAAGCTTCTTCATGTAGCTGGAGAGAAAACAGCAGCTTCCTGAGTTAAATAACTGTTTAAACAGACCATTAAGGGCCAGGCTGAGATTGGATTGTGTGTGTGTGTGTGTGTGTGTAGCAGTCCTAGCCCAGGGTCTGGTCTCCCATGGTTTTCTCGGGATAGTGCTGATCATAATGACAGAGTGTGCTTTCCTTTATGAGAGGGCACAACAAGCAAACCCTCTCTGCTGCAAAGCTCTCATTTCTGCTCAACTCCTGATGACACATGTCTCTATAACTACGTTGTGGGAAGGGATGTATTATATGTTATTAATATACTTTTTTGGCCACTGTTTCATAATCCATAATTATGTTTTTGAATTTGCAACCATCAAGTATGTAAGAATTCCTCTACAATTCCGTGCACTGTTGTAGCTACTGAAACGGGTGTGCTACAGCCTGTTTGAGCATCACCTTCTTCAACAGCATGTAGTCTCTAATGCATTCCCGCAGCCGTAACGAGGTGTGAAAGACAACCTGATGCTTTTCACCTGGAAAAAGTCTCCGTCAGTCAGTTAGCTACCGCCTTGGGGCACAATCATGTCCTTGTGTGAGCTGAAAAGAGCCATGGAGTCTGTTGTTTCCTTAGTGAGCTTAATGAACTCAGAAGCTAGCATGGACAAAATTACTTTTCTGAATGGTATTGGGTGCATATCTCCAGTTAAATATGTACAGTTTAGTCCTCAATCCTCCTAAATAATACTGAGGATGAATACATACACATGCATGCACATATCTAGATGTCTGTGCATCTATCAGCATGCAGCTGTCGTATGTTTGCGTGCACACCATGCTGCACACAGTTCTCAGCGTGATCAGCTGTCTCCAGGGTAACATCTCAAATCCAGCAGCTTTGCAGTGGGGTTAAGGGAAAAGTATGCATTCTTGGTGAAGTAGTCACAAAAAGAGTCAGACACACAGGACAGGACAAAAGGACAGCAGGATCAGACCTGTCAGATATGACAAGATATTCAAGAACTGAAGGAGTCCCATGCTAGCAGTCTTCATAACAAGAGGGAAGAGGACAATGCATTGGGATGCTCCAACATTTTACTTTAGCAGCTAAATAAACGAATGTATGAGGATGTCCTTCTGTTCTATTGTTTTTTTTTCTGGTAAATAAAGTGGTTTATTTATTGAGAATCTTTATTATAAACCTCCAGTGCAAAAAAAGCGCAGTGTCAGGTAATTGTCTAAGAATAGAAAAGCAGACGGGCTAAAGATGATTAATGTTAAACAAACAACTAGGAAAACAAAGAGGACAGTAGGTCAGCTGCAGACCCTCTAGTGTTGGATCCTGTTCAGATTTATGTCTCTGGCTTACGTGTTTTCTTGGATACGTAAGCAAGACTTCAGTAGTGCAGTTTATCTCCTGGGGAGTGGACAACTACTCTGCTCTACTTAAGAGTGCAGGAAGGAAGAAGGAAATATAGTCAATGGACCACTTCTGAATAACAGGCCTTGGCAGGTGAGAGGTATCAATCCACTGGCAGCCACATCTCATTTAACAGAGTTGGTGAGGCTGCAAACTCAAAGAGACACAAAGGGCCCTGACCTATTTTCTTGTGTGCTGGTCTGCTGGGGAAACTTGCAAATGGAAAATGGGAAAGGGAGACAGTGTCTATGGCTATAAACAAAATAAAAGCTCCTGCTTATACTGCGATTAGAACAATGTGCTATTAAGTCCTTCTCTGATGCACCAGTTAAGAAAATGTCAAAAAATTACTATAAGAAATAATAACATATCACATACTAGCCCAACAATATGCATGTTCTAGTTTGGTTGAGCACTAGAAATTGAGTTTGATGTAACAATCTGATGCTGGGGTATAATTACTAGCTAACTTGGAACAAAGGACAACATAATCATTACCTACACAACACTTTGAGAGAATAAGTTGTCTTGTCTTGGGAGAACCCAAATTGCAAATATACCTACTTAAAGCAGCATTAATTGATTTTTGGTCACAAAATGTACAGCAATCTATAACACAAGTGTCCCGACCGTATCACCTTATTAAGTGGTCATGACTAATGTGTATACAAATAATTCCCTTACTTACACATCCAGAGTGTATGGCACCACTTTAGACCACGCGCTGTGTTTCAGACCATGTGACACATTATTCACTTCTTTTAGGTCTGTTTTGGTCTCTAACAAATCCTTAGAAATATATCCAGCATTAGCTAGATGTTTGACTTTCTTCACTAGTTAACCAGCTAACTTTGACCAGCAGTTGGTGTTGAGCATATAGTAGACAGTAGTTATCGCTCAGAGCTTGCGCTTTGCTAAAAACAGCCACCTGCTGCTGCTGCACATGGGATTGGTGAAAGCAATGAGACTGAATCACACAGTACATTTGTGGGTTGTAAAACCAGTATACAGTAGTTTTAAAGAGGCTACAAGGTTTAATGAGAAGCTCTGTAGTGCTAGCGAGTTGGGTGATAATTCGTTGCGAGTCTGTCATGAGAAACGACTCCTTTCACATTACACATTTAAAAAATATAAATGAACACATTCCCAGGATGACAACATTTGTACTGACAATACAGTAGCAGTACCTGGTTTGAGCCCTCACCTGCAGTTACTGAGAACGCCCTGAGACTGTGTCTTCTGAGGTTAATCATTATTGGAAATGAATAACTGGTGAGAATAAGTCATTTGCACATATCCTGTATCATTTATGCCCTTGCATGCTTTGATAAAAGAGAAACAAATACATTCAAATATGTACATTTAAAATACCTTTCTGGATGTTCACTAAAAGCAATAACTGGTTTTACATTATGTGCAAAGCAAGACATATTAGTCTTAAAAAAACTTTTTTAAATGTTGTGCCTCGTGGAGATGGAGAAACACCGTATTGGCAATGTGGGAAGCTGGTGACGAATCATGCCATTGCTGGAAGGTAGTACAAACGTAGTGCAGTGATTTCCCCAACATTGCCTGGTGATATTGGTCACTTGGGGTATATAATAGGAATTTGAGGGAGAGAGGAATGAGAGAGTCAGAAAGAAGGAAAGAAATAAAGAAAGAGAGAGAGAGAGAGAGAGAGAGAGAGAGATGAGCTTTTAAGTGTAGACTAAGGTGTGTGCTTAAGGCTTGAGCTGTTTCCTCCACACCTCCACCCACACATTAACCACAAAAGGCACTAAGATAACCGAGAAGACGCCATACAAAACCTCACTTTACTTTATGGGCCATGCAATGAGACAACTTCCAAGTAATGTTTAACTGCCTCATATGCTATTATCAGTGGTTAGTGATGAAACATGGAAACAGGTGCTCTCACCCTTTGGTCAGGCAATGCTTTTGGAGAAGCACAACATGCTGTATAGGTGAAACGAGAAAGTGCTCTGGTATTTCTTGAAACTGAGTCAAAAACTTAGCTGAACTGAATTTTTCTTATTTTAGACTGACTGTTGTCTTGGTTTGACCTGACCTCTTATATCACCATTTTATTTTTAGCAGGCATATACTCTCCTGTTCAGAGCAAATAGTAATGAAGGGTGGAGTTTATTACCATTACAGATATGAACCTTTATTTTCTAGCTGGGTCTAGGGATAAGAGAAGCTGCCATAGAAAGGCTTCCTAAGGAAACCTTTCTGATCGATGTCGCTCACATGGACTAAACATTGCTCTGAATTTAAGGGCACATTCTGCGTAGTTCCTGCTCTTTTTATTTATTTTTTTAAACTTTTTTTTTTTTTTTTTGTATTTTCCCCTTACCAATCAACATGTCCAAATTGGGCAGTGATTCCTACATAGTGACATAATATACAATCTTATCTGAACAGCACACTCTAGCCTATTGTTGTATGGAGTCAGGAAAACACGTCAGCCTGCAAAACATGGACAAAGCCTTTTAGGATTACAGGATATGACATCATATGAAAAACAAAACAGGTCCTGCACGAGTTTGACTGCAACATGTTAACCACGCAAACCCTGGAGACCTGGGTAAACAAAAACAGTTAAATCCATCATCAAACAGCAATATTTGTTTCAGAGCCACAGGTACCACCTGTGACCACAGTCTTTAACAAAAAGTTGAAACAGATCGTTGGTGTAGACCTGAGACATATTTCGATATCACAGATGTTTGTTTCAGCATTGAGTATCACAAGTTTGTTTCCCACAGTATTCATTTGTTTACTTAGTGTTACAGAAGTAGTGCACAGAACAGCCAAGTTGGACTGACTTTAAAGCTCAGAGCTCTCACCTAGGTATGTTTCTGTGTCTTTAACTGTCATTCCTTTGAGCTACTGAGAGCTTGCTCTATGCTGGATTTAATGCAATTTATTCCTGACAAAGAGAGGATAATAATAGCATTACTTCCTGTGGAGATATAGACAATTACCAACTCAAAAGATATGCCACTCCTGTTGGAATGCAAGACCTGTTTCTGGTGTCAAGTTCTCAGGAATGTTCCCTCTAGTAAAACTGCTTATCTGTGTCCTTAGTGATCAGAGCTAAAACATTATAATCCAGAATCAGTAGAGACAAGTCCCAAAGGTGACACCACCTCATGAGTAAGCAAGCAAACGCTGATATGGTTCCAAGTTTTCATGGGTTTCGGGTAAAGGAAAAAGACACCTGAATGCTGTTGTTTTGAGGACTTTACAGGCATCCCAAATACTTGCTGCCGAGAGGAGAAAATATTTAAAGTTGGGAAAGAGTGGCAAGGATTTGAGAGCCTCTATGCCCTTCTCAAACAGCCTCACATGTAAGTAAACATTATTGGCACACGATGAGTTTGTTTAAGGGCAGCGTGTTAGCTGACAACACTAGGAATAGAGCTCTCCAGTTGGAAGAACACTGTCAGGGGCAAAGCAAGATCCAGGGAAAACATTGCAGTTGGAAAATGAAAAACAGCCAAGACAGAGAAAGACAGCCAGCACAAACAGACTTCCTTGGTGCCTAATCAATGTACAGACAAAGAGCTCTATATTGGACACATTAGCCTGCTATCAACCCCTGACACTCCCCCTCTGCAGCCACATGTCTACACACCATCTGCCCTGACATGGACCAGTCAGTAGAAATGGTGTACAGTCCCCCAGTGGGAACAGGGGAAGTCAGTGATTTGAGCCTACAACTCTGTACATCCTCTCCACAATAAACACTGCAGCATCTAACTGACCCACCGGAGACCACCGGCGTGCGTGTGCGTGAGTGAGTGGGCAGATAGGACATGGTCATGGTCAAACACGAAAGACCCCACCCCACCACGTGACTGTGTAACTGTGTGTGAGCAAAAGAGAAGGAGGAAAGGGGGAGAGAAAAAATAAAGAAGTAAAAAGAAGTAGTAGAGACGTTGAAAAGAAGAATAAGTACAAACAACAAGGCGACTGTACATTTCAGTTAGAACGGCTTCCCCTCAGGCCATGGCAGTGAAATTCTCTCACGATTACAGCGTCACTTGCTTGCAAGATAAACTTCCCTATGAAGGCCTGTTTATTAGACCAAGACATTACATTTGGGCATTTAGCAGACGCTTTTATCCAAAGCGACTTCCAAATCAGGAGCAACTGGGGGTTCAGTGTCTTGCTCAAGGACACTTCGACACATGGACAGGAGGAGCCGGGGATCGAACCGTCAACCCTACAATTGATGGACCTCACGGTTGCGACTTGTCCTCATCACAACCTCAGTCACTACTTCAGACAATGAGTGAAGCATTCAGGGAAGCTTCATCCACGCATGGAGCAGCTGCTGTGGTCATGAGTATGAAAAGCAGCCAGGGGCACGGACAGAGTCAACCAGACTATAATCAAGACACTGCAAATAATTGTAGCTGAAGGAAAGCCATAGTCTCTCACTTGAAGATTTAACAACTGTGTAAGAAATATTCTTCAAACATTAGACATATGCAGTGTGATAAGTTTGCTGAGTAATGTATGAGGTGCTGTTCACAATGTACAATTGTGACCACGTATAAAGTGTACTGTTAATGCAAATTCCTCTCTGACTGCCTTGAGAGACAGCCACTTTCATCGTCTGTGTTTGGGGTTTAAAACACAGTTGGATGCAGCTGATTTGCCAGAGCCAAACAACTGACAAGGGTTTGAAGTATGCACCCAAGGCAAGGTACCAAAAACAACACATTTTGGTTCTGTTTGGCAACAGTGGGAGTTTCCCAGATTAAAACAAACGGGAGCACAAATGGTCACTCAAAACACATTTGAGACAAACCATGTATGAACTTTAGTCTGTATGAACATGGTCTAGACACAAAGGTGAATGTTTCCTCTGAACGGTGCCTGAATTGGGAAAAAAAGGTGAAAATGAAAAACACATATTTCAACTGGTCTGACCAGCAACAATGTCGGTGCTCTGGTGGAATGAAAGGCCTTGGAAACCAAAATGACTCCTGTGCCATTGTCTTTATAGCCCTGTTTCCTTAGTTTCCTGTTTACATGTCCCCTCCCTGTCAGCTCACATTCTTTTTGGGTCTGTAATGTTGAAACAGGTTCATTTTAGTGTCTATGAATGTCTTCAGTAAAGACAGAGAAAAGTGTGTTTTTAATGGGTGGCCAGGATAGCAGTAATATAATTTTTCTGTTACAATTAGGTATGTATGCTCCTAAATGTGTGAGAGGTGTCCTGCAATGTGTATGACCATAGGGGAATTTTTGTGTATCCGATGTAGTGACACACTCACCCTCATGGCATGTATGACCACATCCTGGGCCTCCAGCTCTCCCTCCAAGATACTAAGGAGAGTCAGGAGCTCTGCTCTGCTTAGAGCCTCCACATTCATCTTCTCATCCTGGAGAAACAGAGGGAGGTTATTTTTACAACATAAAAGAAGCGAATAAACAACAAATGCACCTAGTCAAGAAATGAAAATGCTTCTGGGTATTATAAATGGATTTTTTTGTAGCATAGCACTTAGTGGCAGCTTGAGTGTATTTTCCAGTGAGTGGCACAGAGCTGATATAGGATGGGACTTGGGGCTCCCATCTGTGGCCTCAATGGGTTGTGCTCAGGGTTATAAACAGGAAGTAATTAGCATATCTGCATGTTAAGTTGCTGAGGGACTGAGGACAGTTGTCTGCTCTATTCCGAGTTCCCGCTGTCAACTGCGAAGTTTCAGGGTGCTCCAAATACCAACAGTGTTTGAAACAACTTATTTGACACACACCTTTATAGAGAAATCCACCCGCACTGCATTCTGTGATTCATCAGCTAGGTCCAGGCTAGTCATAGGGTCCAGACATAACACACGTCACACAACTGACATCATCCTTAAAATTAAGAGAAAGACTAAGCACAGTTAACTTCATCGTCTACAGTAGGGGTGAAGTCACTTTCAGGTTATTATCCATAGCTTATAATAGCGTGGCTGCTCCTCAGAGTGTTAATCATGTGCCTGACGAGGTACGTGCAGTCTGTGAAGTCAGATAACAGGACCTTTTAATGATCAGCCAGATTCTTACATCAAACATCGTTCTCTTTCACGCACCATGAATAAACAACCCGACGACAGAGCGGGTCGCTCTTCCTCTGCTAGAGGGATGAACATAATTCTTGCAAAAGATTGGAGTGTTTTGATGACAGTGATGGAGAACACTGTCCCAAATTCATAGATCTGCTCTCCGTAAAGGACATAGCATAATGATTCATGTATAGAAGCATCTGTGTTAATTTCCCCCCCCCAATCTTTTGCTCTTGTTTTTCCTTGAATGTGTCACCTGCCTGTATTAAAAGTGAAAGCAACTTTCCCTATATCTCTGCTTTAAACAAACCTCGCCTCTTCCCTGCCAGAGAAGGTAAGTAGAATCTCTAGTTTAAAGTTTACTTTCTTGAAGCAGCGCCGCAGAATGTTCCCCCGTCTCTCCCAAATTCCACAGTGAACTCTGTGGCTCGCCACACATTCACAACAAGGCGACAAAGTGTGAACCCGATATCTCTAAATCAGCTTCCATGGAAAATTGTTCCAGCATTCCACGGATGCCCACACCCCGGGAATCATCACTCAAAAGTAAATCCCTGAATCCCACTTTGTGGCCCGCATTGTTTCAAGTGGCAGTGTTGAGTGAGTACTGGTAGATGGACTAATAACTAGCCAATGTAGGCTATATATCTTAGAAATCTTGTCATGAGATGGTACGTTCATGCAAATCAACAAATTGATGATCAAGTCAATACAGAATAACAGATCATTTGAATACACTGGTCTGTGGTGAGTGCCTCTATGTCCCCCTACTTCTCTGTGTCTTCTTGTGTGACACAGTTCGCTGTTTTTCTGCTCCTTTTTTCCTTTTCATTTACAGCCATTTCTCTCAGGTAGCAAACAAAGTCTGGGTTAAACTTTACTTGTCCTGGCTGAGAAACCAGGAAGGATGTGTGCTAAAGTGCAGGACAGACCGCTCAGTGTGTTCAAAAGCAATAAAGGATCGCAGTGGTTGCTGAGGAACAGCAGAGGATCCACCTGCCGTCCTGCGCCTTTGTCTGACACAAGGGACTGTCATTATTTTCCATGTTGGCAACATTCAGTTTATGGCTTAGTGTTACAGACGTCACAAAAACACCAAAATAGCAATTATCTATATAGATTGCCTGGAGTGATAATGGTAAAATCAATACTGCATCAATAATACTTTAGTACTCACACCCATTAGCCTGAAAATGAACTCAACATAAGACCCCTGGATCTCAGCGTTACTCTTATCCACTATATATCTAAATATTATTTTGGCATTATTATTTTAGCAAAAAGTCCTACCTATTTTGCAGCTGTAAAGTTTCACTTAACAAGAAATTGCAAAGCCCCGTGCAGTAGCCTACGAGCAAATATCCGAGTGGGTCAGACCTGTCTATAGAGTTTTGCATTTTGCTATCTAGCTAAAAACCCCGACCGAAGAGATACAATTTCTAGAAGCTAAGTGGAAATATGTTCACAACCTTCCGTGGAAACATACCTTCATGCACAATGTTCTGGACGCATTAATTGTTCTCCAAATCCCAAAGCGAGGATCCACAACAGCATGAATCAAAGCAGTCCACTGTCACAGGCGCCCTCGTTCTGAGGCGACTGTGAACAACAGACGTTCAATAGCAAGCCGCGAGCAAATCAAAGGAGCGTAGTGCCACAATCTAACCAATGGCTGACGGGCTTTTCGCTGGGGGGAGGGAACAAGGGCGATCCCGGGTCTGTGGGATAAACCTCTTTGTTTCGGACGTCCAGTGTTGATGTCTGCCCACTCCCGTGTCACTGTGGCAGAACAACACTGCTTGACCACTCCTGTGCGAATTTATTCAAGTGTTTGCAGATTGAACCTAATGATGGTACACTATAAGCGCATGCTTACTATTTATAATATAGTTTCTCAGTTATACGTGTAGAGTGAATTGTGAATTTTGTTATTTCGTAAGTCACAATAAAATATCCATTTGATTACATTTCTGTGTGCTCCTGCAAGAGCGAAACATTAACTTACTTTGAAAACTGGCAGAGCAGGTTATTTCTCAAAACTCCCTTCCCTGTTGACGCCTCGTGGGGAAGAATGATTGCATCGTCTCACGCGGTGTTTCAACTCCCCTTAACGGCCAAAGGACAGAATCGCAGTCTTCTCTGTGTCCTCCTGCTGTGTAACATCGGGTTTACTGTTGTGAGCAAGATAAAGGCACGTCAAACCAGCTTTACAAGATTTCAGAATGTTTCCACAGGAGTGTCTTTTAATGAATTTGTCTAGATGTCTTCATCTGGGTTTGATTGGAAATAGTGAAAAAGTGATAAACGAGATGTTTTGGTTACCGGATCTGCTCCAAACTGTCATTGTCATTGAAAGACAAATTTCCTCAACAGTGTTCCCACACTACAAAATAAACTCTGACTCACATAAGGGTCAAAGTCCAGTTTCAGATTCCTTGAGTTCCTATAATATAGCCATCATAAAAATCTGTGTTACCACTTATTGACTCAAACGGGTTCCATGTGCCCTGATGTCAGAGTATGCTTATGTCTGTATTAACTGGCTTTGTATTTTTGCAGTTGATGAACAGTTGATGTAACATGATGGCACAAATGGCAGTGCTTCTAAGCTTACTGTTGAGGGAAGAAGTATCAGATCCTTTATTAAGTAAAATAAGCAATACAATGATGTTTAAATACTCAGTTACTAGTAAATGTCATGCATGTAATAATAATCTTGAGTTAAAACATGATCCTGTAAATGTAATTTATGCAGAAAAATGCCCATGTGAAAAAGTATTGGATTATTATTCAAAATGCATTTTATTTTTTATTGCTGATGTATTAATGAGTAACTTTGTATAATTTAAATGTTGTAGCTTGGTAAGGTGAAGCACATTTTTACTACTGTATATATATTGGGTCAGTTAATCTGTAACATTGCATCAAACATTATAAATGAATCATTTTTATATAAAAATATTATTTTGCATAGCAGCTACCAACAATAGCTGTCAAATAATTGTAGTGGAGTAAAAGGTACAATAGCTACCTCTTAAAAGTACTGAAGTAGAAGTGTAAAGTAACAGAAAATGGATCTTAGATGACATGGGTTAATGTAATTAGTTGCTACCATTTAAATCTAAGCTCACCTAGTTTGCCTAAAATTACAGATGACTAAATTAGAATACAGCTAAAGTTTTGTCAGACCAAACACTGATCAATGAAATGTGACCATTTATTTGATTTTGAGTTATGTCTGTAATGCCATCAGCAAAACGTGGTGTATGAGTGTGTGTTGATGCAGAATAAAACAGAACATACAATCAGTCAGTTGAAAGGCCAGTGGAAGAGAATGAGATCATGCCTGTTTATATTATTTCCTGAGCCCAGCCCACTCAAGTGCACTTTGTGACAAGCTCTCCTCCCCACCCTCTCTAACTTGTTAAATGAGGAGCAAAGAGCACAGCCAACCAGGAAGCACTAACAACAACATGACAATGAGCCAAGCTGGATCACTATAATTGAGCATAATTTGCATTAAAATGTCATGACATTTGTAACAGTAATATAGAATAGTATCCTGTTATAAAATGAGAAGATAACCAACAACAACAATAATAGGTCTTTCATATATTGGTATTTTTTAATATTCAAAATATCAAAAAGATTACAACAAATGATATAGTCCATCATAATACATGGAGAAAAAACAAAACGGTGTCAGTAAATCAGAATGACACAAAACATCATCAGTGGTTTGTTTAATACAACCAAGCTTTTGGAACCAAGTTGTTGGCTTGGCTTTACAGTTGTTGTTTTTTTGCAGTTGTATAATGCTTAGTAAATGTTGTTTTTCATGTAAGTATGCATGTTGTTCAAGATGATCTTTAATTTCAAATTCTGTCTTTTAATCAGATTTAAGTTGAAATATTATGTTATACTGCTTGAAAAGGTAAGGAACATTTAATTATATAAATGGAGCCTAGACTATTGACATATGCTTCATTTGGACTAGTAAATATATATCTATATATTTCTATAAGAGGTACTCGAAGCAGCATAAGCTGGTGACTTGATTTGATAGAGAAGCAGGTTAAAGTGAGAACTGCCAGGTTACAGGAACAGAGTTCACCGAGTTAGCTTGATGGTCAATCTGTAACTGTTTTTCTGGGCTCCAGCTTCAGTTTAATGGGAATATTGGGTGAGGTAAATCCATCAGTTCCCAGCACCATTGGAACCTAGGACCTAAAACCTGCCACTATTTCAAGACCACAAATATAAGACTGAAAATGGGCTCTCACATCTGTCTCCTTGCATGTGACAAAGCTTAAGTTCTGCAGGATCTCCACCATGGCCAACTTCATCATCAAGAAAGCAAATCGCATGCCACTGCAGTTCCTCGGCTCTGCTCCAAAGGGTAGGAAGGCACAAGGATCTATGTTGTCTTTGTTCTCTTTGCTGAACCTGAAAAACAGATTCACAAATATCTTAAGTTGATTAGCCAAATGACTAAATGTGGGTAAAATCAGATTTTACTGCCATTAATCCAGAACATGGAAGGTCTCATCTATCTCGTCTTGCAGGGTCTTTTGGATTAAAGGGTAGGTTGCCAGGTTGTAGGCTTAAAATCCCAGTGAGCTGCTACTGGTTTCATAGCCAGAAAAGATGTTATGATGAGTCAGCCCTGCAACACAAACTACAATCAATATCATGATAATAGTCAAAATAACAGCTGATAACTTTGGGGTCTGGAAAGGCTCCACATGCCTTAGCTGGTGATTGATTGATTAGTCAAAATTAACCTAATATAATATATAACAAGATTATATTTAAAGGTTTACACTTTGCAAACTCCCATTTTTACTTGTGACAGTAAGGAAAACATAATGTAATGCACACTATATGAAACATTAGATTTGAGCACAATAAAAAGCAATGTTTTTTCTTAAGGAAGAAAGAGACCCATGAAATCTTGAAAATGACCCTTCAGCCATGACTACAGAGAACGCTGTGAGCTTTAATTCCTCCATCTGGTTTCTTTCTCTACCTTTTTGGGAGCTAGAATCCTTGTTGTTGTTCTCTAAAGTTGTTCTTTGTGGTCAAGGGAAAGGTTATTAACATTAAATATAAAAAAATGGCCAACAACCAATATCAAATCCATCGCAGCTTTAAACATTATACACATTACTTTGTGCTTATTCTTATTCCGGTCTGATTTATGTTTTGTTCATTAATGTTTGCTACAAAAAGAGCATTGGGATGGTAATGGAATCAATGTCAATGCTGAAAGCAAAAAGTAAAACATGTAATTTAAGTTCATTGATTCAGGAATTAGAGTAGGAACAAGAAAAACATTTAACCATTCAAATGAACTGAATAATACTGATTAAGACTCTGTGTCCACATTTCATCACAAAAAAGAACATTACACTCTTTAACCTCTATGACTTCATCAACCTTTACTTTCTTGTCAAGACTCTTCAGCAGGTTGCTGGAGTGCTGCAACATTATCTGGTACATTTGCCCAAATGTAAACAATGAAACCATTCTGTCATTAAATCAGGTATCAGAAACCAACACTGCATCCTAGTGCACATGTGAATAATGACCCCCCAAAAATAAATAGTGTGCATTAAAAAGCTGCAGTGTGCTAACCTCTTTCAGTCATCCACTGGTGATTGACAGCGAGAGTACACCACAAATCCTCTTCCATTCCTCATCTTCTACTATTGATACAACATCAAAATGTTCCAATAAAGGGTAATGGTTTGGGTCCACTGATTCCGATTTTTTTAAATGGAGCATAACCATGTCTGAGGATTAAAAGCAGGATTCAAAAACCGAGACCAAATCCATCTGTTATTTTTACACCCTCCTGTTCTTTAGTGAAATTCCTCCAGGCCTTATTCCTTTCATGCGTTGACTCGTATAGATTTTCTTTTATATTTCTTTTTGTTTTTATTGAGTTAAAATAAATACTGTTTTGATCATGAGTGTGGACTTATTACGTATTGCAATTATTGTAAATTTTCTTTGTTTGTTTTACAAAAACTTGGATTATCATACACATCACACAACCGCATCTGTCATTCTGTAATAATAATTCCATTGTGACATTATCCAGTTTAAACTGACCAGTGTGTTAAGTGAGCCTACTGTAAACCAAACAGTTTGTATTTTTCGATGAGTGAGTATTATGGTTATCTGAATTTAATTAAGTTTTTTGTCTTGTGGTTACATTTTCTTAACTTAACAGTAAATAGTAGTAGTAAACAGTACAGTCTAAATATTCAGCCCTGCACAGTGTTTTCTAATACTACAATAATAGAATTGCCTGGTAGCAAAATGGCCTTTTGATTATACACATTTCCAGCCCTTTTGTGATTTTACCTCAATGAATGTCCACAATATCTATTATGAGTCAAGCTGTGTTTCATGGTCCCAAAAATGGTCCTAATGTAAAACTATAATTTAAATGCACTGCTTACTTATTACTATTAAATGACATGTCAAAATGTCTGCTGTGAAAAGGGGTTTACTGAATAAAAAAATTTAAAAAGTAAAGTAAAAATACTCATACAGCCTCCACCCAGAAGAGACTGCCAGAAAAATAAACAGCAAAATGGATTATTTCCTCTTTTATGAGGAATCGGTTCATTTGTTTGGATAACTTTATCTCCAAGCATTTTAAAAGACAGAGATAAGCAAGACCGCATACTTACACTGTGATGAGAGAAAGGACAAATACTATTAAAGTCCAGGTCTCGATGGAATAGTCCGGAATAAAGCCCATCTTTCCCCCTGAGTGCACCATTGTCGACTGACCTCAATCAGTTCCAACTTTTTCGGCTCTGTAACAGAGAAGGTCCCACACAGTTGGAAAATGCAACACCATATCTTGAACATCAGTCCAATCTGGTCCAGTCCGAATCACATGTACTGATTTATGAATGCAGTGGCCACTTCCCTAGTAAATGATCATTGGCTTATTTAGTAACCTGCATTAAATCTCCTCTTTCTTTTCTTTGAAGTCATTTCAACTTCTAATTGTTTCTTGTAAAGGATTTAAACAGTACTGACAGAAAATATCCTCATGGTGATTGCTTCCTTTTCATCAGGAGTTGAAATATTAATAGCATTTCTCATTATTTCAGGAGCTAATGCATAATTAATCATTCTCAAGTGTTAACAAAAGAAAAACAGATAACATACTAAAATGATTATGCTATTACTAAAACCATTTCAATGCCCAATTAGGTTGACTTACAGTAAGTAAAAGATGTATTTATCCAGAGTGTGTTAGGTCAGTGGAAACAAGGGATTGTGGCGGGCCACTGTGGGATTAACTGAGTCAATATTGTGTATTGAGTTTTTCACATTAATGCAAAATCATGTAGAAACTTTGTGTCATGACATGAAATATAAACTAGACTAGTAATAAAAAGGCATTTTTCACAGCTGACATTTGGACTGGTCAAAGCAAGAAAATCACATGTAGAACTAATAACTTTAACAACGGCTCTGTTCTATTCTAGCATCACAGTAAGCCATGACAGTGGAACAGTGAGCCAACACTCACAATTCCTGGACCCTGAAACTGAAGTAGCTAAATGGAATCCGATTATTATACATCTGTGCTTGTCTGACTGTGACATGTCAAAATGTCTTCCATGAAAAAGGCCTTTGAAAGAACAACAAGGAACAACAAACTGCAGAACTTTAGTCATGTACATCATGCTGTAATTGCTGCTGTCACTCAGTTTATGTGTGTAGTCATGCCGATGGCTGCATGGTCAAAGGTTTTAGGTAAAATTGCAGAGAAAGTGTTACTTCCAATTGACAAACCTATCTATAATCTTCCCAAATATGTACAATATAGAACATTTGAAGTGGTTTACTCAGAATTACAATGTTAATAACAAGCTCCTATTTATGACTAAAGGTAACTCCCATTACAGTAAAGAAAAATGTATGTGCATCAGCAATATGGCTGACATGTATTTGATTCTTGTGAATAATGCGGACCAGCCTTTGGAAAGTTCAGTTTAAATAGTAAAAAATATATTTTGTGAAGTCTTATATTATAAATATTTGCCATATCTCCCGGGCCCAGTGGTATCGCATTGATATGTGAATAGCAGCAAGAGCAGCTGAAAAACATCAGCAACAGTAAAAACCTGCAAATGGAGACAAAAGTGCCCTCTCTGCCTGGTACAGCGTAATGAAACAGGCTACAGGTGAAAGGTTCACTACAACATTTTCAAACACTATCAGCTATGTGTGTACCAAAGTGAACCAGTGAGCAGTCTATGACCGCAACTGGCATCTTTCTGGCCAAGGCTGTGAAACAGAAAGGCAGGTTGGTTGTACACATTGTTTATGCATAGAACCATCAAATCTGCTTTCACATTCTACTTTGCTACCAACAACAACCAGCTGTTTACTGGACCAACTCTACTCTAGAATAAGTTGTTTAGCCTTTTCCATGTGTATTTATATCTGTCATTTTGTCCCCTAACTCTCTGGTTTCCTGTCAATTGTATAATCCATCTCCCTTTTCTCATACTAAGGATACATTAGTATTTCGTTGATTATAGAATAAATTAATGAAATAAAAGGAAAGCAAAACACAAGAAGTCACAAAAAGACAACCCCACCTGACAGCCCCATTGTGATGTGAGGAGGCCGCCTTTGGCTGTGGCTGGGTCAGCTGGGGAATAAATAAAGTTGTTTTTCTCATTTCTTCTCTCGTATTTCTGCAATCCCATGTGAATTTATCAGCGTCAACATGCTGTGTGTGTTTGTGTGCCCCCAATTTTGCAAATGCCTGTCTGCCTGCAGCACTACACTGAGCAACTGGCAACAGCACTGTTGCTCTCTGTTTGGCTCAGATCAATCTTGTAAAGATGAGTTTCCAAGCAGTAGTGAGAGAAGGCCATGAGAGACAGATAAGGTATTGAAAAGAGGCCAGAAGAAACAAAGGAAAAAGTTGATGATGAGGTCTGAACACAAGGCAGGAGGGAAGATGGAGAATAATGCACAAATATATCAAACAGACTGCTGATTGGTATAACATTTCTCCAGAGTCCAAAACATTTCTGACAGTTGTTGTAAGTTACTCCTGGGTACTTTGCCAGACAGTATTCAATTACAAACCTTAATGCAGTTCGACATTCAGCACGAGTCGACGATGGAGTCATTAGACTGCAGTTACATACATTTTTGATGCTATTCTGAGGAGAAGGAGAATTAAGAGGTGTGTTATAGCAGCTGGGTGGCCAGTGTGTCCTCCAGATGTTGTCTGGGAAATGTTAATTGACCTGCTAATGAAGTCTGGGCTCCTCCTGTCAGCTCAGAGCCTCCAAGAGTCTGTGACATTGGAAGGGACACCTGCCTATCTGACAAGATGACGGCAAACCTGAGCTGGAATGAGACACACAACAAACTGATTGCATCTCTCTCCCTCTGTCACACACACTAACAAGCGTGAATGCATGTATTTGCCTGCTTACATACATGAAAAACATGAAACCCATGAAACCCATTTAACAAAAACATTGGCTGTTGATCCGTCTAATAAAAACATGCTTTTTGTATTTCCTTTAGGGAGAGTTACAAATGTGCAACGTTTTCACCAGACAGCACTATTGCACTTTTCATCACCCTCACAAATATATACATATAGAAGTTGAGCTGTCAGGAGACACCCAGTTAATTCCACCCTTCTGCAGTTGGTCTGTGACCACCCTGGCTTGCCTGATTTGGCAGACGGCCTGGTGAATGTCACCTTCTATAACCAGTGAGTGCGTGCATGTGTGCGAGTGTTTATGTGTGTGTCTCTTTCTCCCTTTTCCACCACGCATGTGTAAGAAGTGCATGGTGAGTCATGCTGGGGAGATGGGGGGGGGGGGGGGTGTCTGGCCTTAGCTGTTGGACAGGAGGAAGAGATCTTTAAATTGGAGCATGGAGGAGGCAGATGATTTTTAGTGCCAGGTAGTTTTAAAGGTGAAAGCAAAGTCACTTGATAGCACAATCACCAACTTAAAGGCACAGCCAGAAGCTATCTGGTTGGTACTTGAAACGGAAAATACTTTATTATGACTGTCATCATTTTCATCATATTCTATCCACATAAGACTTGGGTGGGTCTTGGGTGAATTTACCAGCAGAGGGCAGTGCAGGGTAACATTTGTGTAGTTCACAACAGACAGCTGGGACTTGCTGGAAGTTAAGATGTAAACGGCCACTTTTCTTTCAAGGATAACCTTTCCCCGCTTTTTAAAAGGTCATTTAATATGGTGCCTTATTAATTTTACAATGCATTCACCCTCTCTATCACACAACCCCTACAGAACCAGTGTCCAGTACTTACTATAACTCCACTATTTTTGAAAGTTAAATATTGTGCTTTTTACTTCACTACTGTTATCTGTAGTTACAAGTTACTCTTGTGCTATGATTAGATTATAAAATACAATGCATTTAAGATTATCCAGTGGTTTGGAACCTTTTTGATCTGTGACTTTTTATAAAAAACTCAGTGTGTAGTTGATGCTTCTTGTCATGTCTCAGCTTTCTATGAGTTGTTAGTAGCACCAAAAAAGTTATTTCCCTCCTAAACTTTTTTTTATTTGAATAAATGTTTGAGGCCTAAACAAGTAAAACATTTCTATATTTCACAAAAACAAATAAAGAATACAGATTTGTGTATCAGAACTTATTTTTTCTTCCATTAATCATCTCACAACCCATAAGATTTATCTTGGGAGTCTTTGGTGGGGCCTGACCCCTCAGTTGGAAACTACTGAACTAAACTACTGCTAGTGTCAATTAAGTATTTAGTTTGTTACAGTATTGGCAATGTAAAGTTGCAATATAACAATCACAGAGGACATTTTACAGCACAATCTCTACTTGTATCAAAAACTTGATACTATAAGTACATAGATAGAAATGATGTACTTTTACTTAAATTTACTTAACTTAACTTGTAATGGAGTATTTTTACATTGTAGAATTAGTACTTTTACTAAAGTGAGTACTTCTTCCAACACTGCCAGTGTCTCACAGGAGGAGTTGCTACATGACAGTGTGTAGTCACGGGGGATAGGTTTATATGGGGACAGTTAATGGAAGTCAGGCTGGTGCAATATGTCTCTGTGCAGCAGCAGGTACAGGGACCCCCCCACCCCAGGGAGCTGAGTAACATTGTGGCTGTGTCCCGACTGAGCCACTGCAAAGTCACACGCCTGCATCACTGTGACGGCACACCGCAGAGTTTGGACCTTCTGTCTCTTTATGTTTTACACATTTGCGTGATGGAAAATGTAGGTGCAGTGTTATTTGCTCTGTTAGAGGGAGAGGAAAAACAGGAGGAAGAGAGGGAGGAAGATGGGTAGAGAAAGAAATTCTGTATGCAAGGATGATAGAGAATCTGATGCAAGCTTCTGAGTGTATGTGTGCAAGGTTTACTTGTCCGGTGCCAACTCCGGTTGGTCCAATCTATCCCATTAATGTAGACAGAAAATCATGTCCTCCGTCTGGCGGCCACTTTGGATGAGTTATGGCTGCTTGTCCAAGCGAGCTGTTGTGATCAAAGGCAACTTTGCTGTGGAAAGCGCTCCAAAAAACAAAAGAGCACATACACTGATGTACAACACGCTGGTACACACACAAACACACACATACAGTATAGTGACAGGGTGATTTAGTGGCTTTTAATCATTCTTAAATTGCCCGTCATTCCCTCTCTTACAGCAGCACTTGATTACACCCATCGGTAAACTACATGAAACAAGCTTCTACTCCAGTCATGTACTGGGTGTAGCCTGGCCCACAGTTTTGTGGGTTAACATTGTTTCTTGTCTGACCCATGAAGTCGCAGGAAAATGCAGAGGGAGCAGGAAGGGCAGTGAAGCCTTCATAGATCTCCACTATAAGACCGTCAAGACCAAGAGTCCATCATTGTCATCAGTGGCGTGTGCTAAATCTCTGAATTCACTAAATCCACTTGCTCCAAATTCAGTTGCCTTTCCAAAGGATTTCAGAGAGGTACAGAACCAGTTACTTGTGATTCTAAATCCCAGCTCCAAGTAGTGCCAAACTAATTTTTCAAACAGCCTGAGGGTAGAAAGCTTTGGTAAAAGCGGTTTCCTTATCTGACTGCTATTTTAATGCACTGTTAAACATTAATTATACAAATGCAGTGTTTACAGAGCCATGATTTCACCACTTCCACACAAAGAAACATCAGTAAACAGCACATGGTATGGATAAATTGATCATGAACAAAACCAACTTTTAGTTTAAACTGATATCTGATGTATTCACCATTTATCCTGAAGCAGAGGTTCCCAACCGTGACCCCTAAAAATGACACAGTTGCACATGTCTGCAGGTTATGACCAGTCCAAGAGCTATTCCTTTCCTTTTCTGTCTTATTTACAGTACCAGTCAAAAGTTTGAACACACTTTCCCATTCAAGTATGGCTTTTAAAAGAAATCTTTCTGAGGAGGTAAAATTCAACAGTAATTTACAAATTAGCAACGATTATGGGAAAAAGAAAGCTTCTGATTTCACATCATTTTAATTATAGTGCAACCCCTTATATTTATTCCTGAGCCCCAGGTTGAGAACCACTTCCCTAAATCAGTGAACGTCAACCAACATGTGAATCAACCTTATGTTCAGCTTAGAATAGCATATACAATATGTGTGGAATCTGTTCAAAGCAGATGTAGGACCCTGACTAGCAAAAACAACATATGGGTTTTGGCTGCAGTTGCAGCTGTATACACCCGGGGCTTTTTAGGGTCATATTTGCAGATTGCTCTTTAATACTGAGGGCATTTTGGAACGTGTGTTAGCTGCTTGGAGATGAGAATTTGTAATCTCTCAATCCATCTTTGGGTTGTTTTGAAAGGTTTAGAGTTTTGATGGTTTGTTGAAAATGCGCCTGTGTTCAGCATGTGTGACCACTTTCTGACTGACTTGTGACCCTGCTTACTCGCAGGGCAGAGATTAGCAGAAATACACACGCACACACACAGCTACAGAGCAAACACACACATGTACTGCAAAATCCCAATTACATAGGCACACAGGCAGATGCACAAAAGAAAGTGCACAGTCATACTCCAACACGCTAAATTAATCTCATATGGGGGTATGCAAGCGGTCGAAGTTTACACAACCAATGTTCAAAGCGAGATTATGTAACTCTTGCAGAACAGCAGCCACTGTGGTCTCGAGTGGTAATTACAAGACAGAAAGGGCAATGAGTTTGCCTTCCACATTCTCTTGAGTCAGCTGCTTAGAACACACCATCATGTGTGGCCTGCTAAGATGTAGTGTAACAGGGGAAACATTTGAAAAAGAGACATAAAGTCAGAGAACATACATTAATGTATGTTACACAGCATTTATCTAAAGTCATAAGTTACTGGCTGTACTAAACCCAGTCATGCTGTAGTGACAAAAAAAACCTGAGTGTAATGACATGAGCAAGGGTTGATTTGATTGTTTATGAATTAAATGTTTCACTTGTAAGAGAAAGACTGTATTATTTTTTCTTTTGTAAGTTTTTGTAACTGACTCCGTTTTGGCCTTGCGGGAGTATTTTGAAATGTCAGCCCATGTGACCATATTTTTGGAGGTAATTTTAAAGGATACTGCTGGCATCTCTTTCATAATGAAGAAATATGTCACCCAAGTACAACATCATTGTCTCTTTTATGTGATTTTAATAGGTTTCGGATAAAAATGGAGGTCCATGGCATACAAACAGATAATTATATTGTTTACAATTAAAAAGCTACAATTTGAGCATTATCCTTTAAGGAACCTTGGAAACAGCAACATGAGCAGGGCATTTTTTTTCATTTAAAAAATATATCAGAAAGTTAGAGGATTTGTATCTCAAGCTGATTCTGAGAAAATGGTTCATGAATTAAATAGTAAGCCTCCAGCTCATTCAAAACACAGTTCCTCTCACTCATGCACACAAAGCTGAACAGATTGCTCCAGTATTTTAATAATTTTACCAAATCTCAGTACAATACAGAATCAACCAAAAAATATTGAATAGTGTATAAAGCACTAAAATGAAGGCCAATCACACCTCTCAGGTCATCAGGTGGTGGTTTTCTAACTGTATACAGACTAAGATCCAGATCTGGTGAGAGTGCTTTTATTTTGGTCTTGTTCTCTGGGAACAAACTCTGGGTCAATCTCTTTTGGTGGGTCAGTAGGTTTTTCTTGTATTTTTAGTATTTTATTTATTATGACCTGTGTGTACCTGTCACTTGTTGCTGTGTGCATTTTAACGTAAAGTACATTGAGTGTGTAATGAACTATATATAGAGTTGCCTTGCCTTTTTATTGAAGACTGGGAGAATAATGAGGAAACAATCATGCTTTCTATTGACATTTTAGACCTCTCATGGTCTTTTGTCTCAAAGCTGGGTGACAGACAGCTTTACAGGACCCAACACAATTAAGGTGACACAATCCCAATGTGATATCTGCAGTGCCATTATAAACCATCATAAATATGTCTGTGGTGTGGCTGGGTTGTCTGTCTTTGACAGCCATCACCAGGGTCTGAACACACCTATCTCTACCCTCCTCCTCCTCCCCATTTACAGCACTATTGAATCCCATAAAAGACTGTCTATTTATGTGTCTACCTCTCTCCCTCTTTCTACCTGCAGTGTGTGTGTGTGTGTGTGTGTGTGTGTGTGTGTGTGTGTGTGTTTCTGTATCCCCCCTGCAGCTGGTGTGTATGACTGAGTCTGGGGCTTATTGAGATGTATAGGATGACACAGCTGTCATCATACTAAAGCCCCCACTGTGTCAGCCATTCTGACATTGATTGAAACCCGACGTGGATTTACTGATGGAAAATCTAGCAATTCTCTCTTCTTTAACCTCACAACCAGAGAGCAGCAAACACAACGGATTAGAAACAGCCCAACCCAACCAGGCTTACTTTTTTAGCTTCTGTTGTTAGAGTCAATTACATTTGTCAGAGAGGTTCTGTCAAAGCTTGGGTACCTAAGTCCTGTATCAAAACTGACGAGACCCAGGTAATGGAAGTGATACTATACTCCATTTCTAAAAAGTATGTATGGTTGCAAGAATACTTATCAGTCAGACAATCATCCATTGTAAATATTAATCACAGTTTACAGAGCGACTTCCTGGTTCAACTTTGACCTATTCTGTTCTTACAGTACTTGTGCACACACACAGTTCTTGTGCTTACTTACTCAGATTTACTTCCAAAATGGTTTAGATAAAATAAATAAACTGTAAACTGTCTGCTCTTTGACTACTCTTGTTTATTTATTTGTTTATTATTAGTCTGACTTTGTTGCAGTGATTTTGCCTCCCAGATCTCAGCAATAATGTTTGTGTACAACGTTATCTTAAGTGATAAAAAAATAATGGCTAAAACTACGAAGATAAAACCCAAGTTGTAAAAATCTAAATTTGCAGTATATTTCCTGTTGAGATGCCTATTTAGCCATTTCACACCCCATTCTCAGGAAAGTCCATTATTCTCAGCATGGAAGAAGTGCATTGTGGGAAATACGTACACATTAAAGCTTCATGCTCAAGCTCAAATGCCCAAGAAGTGGGGATTAATCATACTCCAGCCTCGCCTGTCAATGTGGTGACACACTCACACTGCTCATGGATCACACAGCCTCCCATGCTGACCCACCATCCATTATCACCACTGCCACATTGTAGGAATATACATGCAGCAGTAGTACTCACACACACATAAACAGTGGTGCATGTATATTAGCGTTTGATTAATATTTTGAAGGATAGTAGCCTGATTTTTTGTTGTTTCTGTTTGGACAGACAGTCCTTGATGCAATGATGTTAGTCTTGTTTCTGTATGTATGTATGTATGTGTTACATTGTGTTTTTATGTTCCTTGCTGCTGTTGAACACAATGCACTGTGGCTATTGCCAAAGTATGTGTCTATGTATTAGATATAAAGCCATGTTGTCTTATTTATGCCTCTCTGACACTGCTTTGACTGCTGCCTGTTAGAACAGCTCAAAGTGTGAGAGAACACAAGAACGCACACATAAATAACTGAAGATTGGAACACTAGCAGCAACTGGTCAAACAAAAATAACTGAATTCAGGAAACAGTCAATTTATTCAAAGTAAATACGTTTGCATTTTGAGGAAGTACTGGTTCCTTAAAGCAATCATGTTCCCTAATGCTAAGCTAAGCTAACTGGCTGCTGTCATCTAACTCTTAACAAGAAAGCGAATAGGCTATGTGTATTTCCCAAAATGTCAAACTATTGCATTAAGACCTTTATGTTTTGAATTTTTAATAGTTAGCATTGTTATTTTCAAATATTTACGCATAAAATCAACATGTAGTGTGGATGGTCATTTCATTCATTACAGGAAGCCTAGTGTTAGTTCAGGCAGAGTACTGAAGCCTGTATTAGCTGATTGACGTCATCTGTTTCATACAGGCTTAACAATGATTGGCTCATTCACTGCTGTGCAGCTGAGTAACATCAAACGTGGACATTATAACCTGACACTTCTAACTCTGCTGGTATATTACGCACATGCCAGTGCTGTTGGTTGCCACAACTTGGATTGTATCTATGTTTATAAAAGGGGAAATAGTTGCAAAATAATCCTTGTTGTCGCTCAGATTCTTTGAGAGCTCAAGAGGAGAACCGTTCCCGATAAAATCACCATTTGCTATTAATGGTCAATTTCTTGACATAAGTATCTCTAACTAAATTGTGTATTGGTAGATACCAAATGGTGTATTGAGCCATGCACATCTTTCTCTCTCTCTCTCTCACTCTCTTTCTGTGTGTGTGTGTGTGTGTGCTATGCTCACATCAGCGAAATGAAGAATGTGTACATGAGCACAGTCTCAGACTGATGAACTACCCTGCCAATGTGACAATATTGCTCATGTAGGTTTTTCTCTTTCCCCAAACTGTTTTTTTGCCCCTCCCCCCCACAATGTAAATGAGAAAGTTCTACAGAGGCATTATAATGCATTAAAATGACAGTATTTCTAATATTTTGTCAAATGAGGAGAAAGATTAGAACTAGCTTTAATTACAAGTATATAGTGCACCCAATAAATTTAAATTAAGTGCCCTTAGAGGTTAGAGTATACAGTAAAAGAAGTAGACTTGGCTTAAAGTATTCTGCTTTTACTGATACAGGTTGAAATAACTTTGGGATTTTCCTCACAGAGCTGTCACTTTTTTTTTCAGCCGTTTCTGTCAGCCGTTATCAGAAGGGAAAAGTGTTGATTTTAGTTAGAAATAAGTCTCTACTGGGGTGTTTTTGTGTTTGTCATTTTGACAGTTAATCAGTCAGGCTGCCTTCTTCTTTGCTCTTCTCATTTCTGCAACTATTTTGGTGTATTGGTTTTTACAGTCATTCTTGAGATTTGTTCTGTGTATATTTTTGTTTCATGAGTGTCAGGAACTTAGAATGGAGATGTCAGTCAGCGTATCTGTTATAATCTGTTTGTCTGTTCAACACTTTTGTCACTGTTTCGGCCAATACACTTGATATTGTGTTCATAGTCCCCAGATGAGGATTCTTTATGATTTTGGTGGCACTGATTTGTCATCTAGTACCATCATCAGGTCAAAACATTCACAAACTCCTTCAGTAAGACAGCAAAATAAATTTTACTCAGTAAATTGTGTTTTAGGTTACACTGAGCAAAGTTAGATAGACTTTCAGGAGCTTTCACATAGCATGCACATAAATAAATAAGGCATGGTTTCCTATTCGCAGGGTGTTTCAAAAGCAGAGAGACACTAAAAGAGTAACACCCACCTGACAAAGGAAATCATTTTCATGATTTCATATTTAACAAATTCAATTTCTTTTTCTTCACTTTTGTTTTTTTGATCAAAAGTCTTTTTATATTTTTGGTTTTAGTATTAAGTTCTCATGTGTGAGCTGTTTGTGTGCCTCTTCAAGAAAATATTTTTCCATGGCAGCTATTTATGTAGTCTAGCCACGTTCCTCGACTGTTTCGCTCTGCTCTTTTCTATTGCATCACTCTAGAGCTGTCACTGCAGGCACACACAGCCCTGCATGTAACATACGGTGAGATGATTACTAATTACTATGTCTCCTGCTTTGCAAACCTCTCTATTACTCATACACACACACAAAAGCACACACACACATAGATGTATCACACAGAGCATTTCAACATGTGTGACTTGTAGAACTCTGCAGGAGGCAGGCAGAGGTGTTGCTAAATTTAAGCTCAACATACAGTGTTGCAACAGTTTCTGATCTGATATATCTTGGTTAACAATAAAGAAAATCAAAGGATAAATGCTGTCTTCACTATGAAGACATAAGTCCCTCGCAGCCCAGGGGAGAGTCTGTGCTTCCGTGACCAGAATAAACGATAATCAGTGAATGACCCTAAGCCATGTTACTGCAATTATCTCCCAGTAACCTTGATTTTCACAAACAATCTGTCCCACTTAATGCGTAAACAGGTGCACATATGGGACACCTTCATTATTTGATTAAAAAAAATTACAATGTTAAGTTTAAGGAAGCAATTGTTGCTCAAAACAAAACTTTAAAGGGGACATAACGTGAAAAACCCACTTTTTTAGTCTTTTGGCACTTATATTTGGGTATCTGCAGTCCATACCTACCCTAAACTGTGAAATAAGACCACCCAGTCATATTTTTGTGGTCTGCCTATATCAGAAAGCATGTGAACAAACGAGCCATTCTGAATTTGTCTCACTTGTGACGTCACAAATGCGCTCATTGGGATAATAATGAGACCCTGTCTGAGTCTCTCCACCCACGGCCTGAACACTAACTTTGCGTGGGTCCGCCA